>OU612045.1:68867060-69142276 GCA_914767935.1 Coremacera marginata
AAGTTAAAATTTTTATAATTTTACTAGATGAATACCCGAAGCTTCACAGTGTCGCGGGTGCGGACAAAAGTGAAAAAAATATTTTTTGTTGGAATTTGAAAAAACTAGGTACACAGAATTACAAACAGGGATCTTATTATTTTGGATTTTTAAGGGCTTCACGATATTTTTTCAGTTGCAGACATGCCACTCCTCTGAAAAGTGGACCTATGGGAAACTACGCCAACTTGTTTCTCGGCTTACACCTGTGAACGAAAGATTGGCCACGATCCGCATCAAGGCAAAATTTTCTCCATTAGCCTTATTTGCGCGCACGCCCCGACGGAGGAAAAGGACGAAGCCGTCAAGGACGCTTTCTACGCTAGTCTTGAGGACGTATATGACCACCTTCCGGACCATGACGTGAAAATAGTCCTCGGCGATTTTAATGCGAAAGTCGGAAGGGAAGGCATCTTTGGCCCCACTGTTGGTCAGTTCAGTCTTCACGAGATCTCCACGAACAACGGTCTAAGACTGATCGACTTCGCCGCGGCACGAAACATGGTAGCTAGTACCACCAGATTTAAGCACCTCGACATCCACAAGGCCACCTGGCTGTCTCCGGATCAAAAAACGCGAAACCAAATTGATCACGTTGTAATCGACGGAAGGAATGCCTCTAGTGTTCTAGATGTGCATACATTTCGGGGGGTCAACATTGACTCCGACCAGTATCTTGTTGCAGCCAAGATCCGCATGCGATTATGCAATGCGAAGAACATACGCACAGGAATGCAACGAAAGCTAGATGTCGCTAAGCTGCAATTACAACGGACTGCCAAAGCCTACTCCGCTCAACTCTCGGTTAAGCTCAACCAACCAACCTCTGGACTCGACGACGCCGGCGGACCTTGGGCGCATATATCCCACTCCATGCGCGCTGCCGCTGAAGAAGTCATTTGTTTCCGGCGCCCGCAACATCGGAACCAATGGAATGAGCAGGTGTGTCGCATCGCGACAGCAGTAAAAAACGCCGCATACAGAAAAACGCTGCAGTCAGCTGCAACGCGAGCCGTGCGAGAAAACTACCGCGAAAAGAGGAAGGAAGAGAGGCGCCTTTTCAGACGCAAGAAAAGAGAGCAGGAAAAGCGTGAGCGTGAGGAACTAGAGGTATACCAAGGCAAGAAGGATGCACGAAAATTCTATCAACAGGTTAAGCGTCTAACCCAAGGTTTCAAGCCCGGAGCATCCACTTGCAGAGACGAAAATGGAGATCTGAATACGGATACACAGTGTGTGCTTAGATTGTGGAGACAGCACTTCTCCAATTTACTTACTGGCGACGATTCCACCAATGCCGCCCATCGAGAGCGCAGTGCAGTGCCACCAATCGACGATGACGGAGTGGAAGTATCACCACCTAGTCATGAAGAGGTTCGAGTTGCTATCCAACGACTCAAAAACAATAAACCAGCGGGTGCTGACGGCCTGTCAGCTGAATTGTTTAAAACCGGCGGCGATGAATTGATAAGGCACATGCATCAGCTCATCAGCAAAATATGGCTAGCAGAAAGCATGCCCGACGATTGGAACCTCAGTTCAGCTAATAAGTGCTACTACGGGCTCAGTAAGCAACTAAGTTCCAGAGCTCTCACTCGATCGACAAAACTAACACTCTACAAGACGCTCGTTCTACCTGTGCTGCTTTATGGCGCTGAGGCATGGGTAGTTTCGCAAACTGACGCAGCCGCTCTGGGGGTGTTCGAGAGAAAAGTTCTTCGCAAAATCTTCGGTCCTGTTCGAGTCGGCAATGACTATTGCATCCGAATGAACCACGAGCTGTATGAGCTCTACGAAGACATTGACGTAGCTCGGCGTATAACTGTGCAGCGACTACGCGGGCTGGTTCATGTCAATCGTATGGATGACGAAGCTCCAGCGAAAAAGGTGCTCGAGGCGAGGGTCGCTGGTCAACGACGACGAGGGAGACCATGCCTCCGATGGATGGACCAGGCTGAGGAAGCCCTAACCGCACTTGGTGTATCCGATTGGAGAAGGCGCGCGCAAAGCAGAGGCGCCTGGCGAGAGCTGATGAGGTCGGTCGAAATCCGGACACGGGTTGTTACGGCCACCTAAGTAAGTAAGTAATCCCATGGAAAATACTGTAAAATGGATATTTTTCAATATTTTCGTTTCAAATTCAGATTTATTTTTTAAAAACAAACAAAAGAACAAATTTGCACTCAAAAGTTTCATGGGCTTAATAAGAAACAGAAAAATATCTTAGCGCCAAAGAGTTGGGATTGACCTTGTACCTAGATTACTGAATTTCAGGAAATGCTTTTAATGGGCGATACGTGCATTCAGCGCATTATTATGTCGAAACAGCTTATAAGTCTGCAGAGTAAACGTATGCAGAGAAAAATTTATGTGATGTTAATGTTTTTTCCTTCCTCAAGGTCAATCGGTCAACGCCGAATATTATTTGAGTGTTTTAAAGCGTTTGTTTGAGAATATTCAACGAAAGATGCCACAATTATGGAAGGACATTTCATGGTTTTAGCAACACGATAATGCACCAGCTTACACAACACGAATTGTAGGCGATTATTTGACCAAAAACAATGTTAATATCGCTCAACAAGCGATTCTTCAAACTCAAATTGGCGCTTCGGCCATTCTGAAATCGGCATATGAAAAAAACAAATAAGCGAATCCTAGAATTTTTTGATTAATTTTATATCAAAAAATTAAGCTTAAAAATTATCTATATAGAAGCAAATATAAAGCAAAACTATATAAAGGGTGATACAGTACTAGGTCCCTTTTAAAACTGGGCTGTTTTGACAGCTGTTATGTGTCAAATGGCTTGTCCATATGACGTTTGTGTTCAGTATTCAATACGACTCAATCATGAATAGACTTACTCTTGAACAACGTTTATTAATTGTGTAAACTTACTACCAAAATCAGTCACAATCAAGAAACAATCGCTTTATTTAGATAAACAAAGATTCGATGAAAACATCATCTCAAGAAATGGTCCTGTTAATTGGACACCAAGATCATGTGATTTGACGCCATTGAATTACTTTCTTTGGGGATGTGTTAAATCACTTGTTTTTGTCGACAAACCCGAAACTATTGGCACTTTGGAAACCAACATACTCGTGTTATTCAAAGAATACCGGCCGATATGCTCGAAAGAGTTGTCGAAAATTGCACCCAATAAATGGACCATTTAAAAGTTAGTCGTGGGCAACATTTGAAGAAAATAAATTTTAAGCATAGAGTTTCAGGAACCGAACTATCATTTCGAATAAAGATTTGCATCAATACATTGATTTGTATGTATTTGGGATCAGCCTTTATATGATTAACATTTTTTGTTTTTAAATTTTTTTTTTTATTATATTTTTATGTGAATAAATTTCAGTGAACATTTTTAGTGCTCCTAAATCAGTAATTTTCGCTCATTCTTTCCAGTTTTCCATATAAAAAAGTTTAAATTCTTTAATTCGCCGACTTGCATTTTATCGAAAACGTTTCGTATTCACTAATGAATCGTTACCGAATCGTTATCGAATTAGTTTCAGTTAGTAATATGAAGAAATTAAAAAACAATTATTTTTTATTTGCTAGTCATTTGGAAATTGTCAAAAGTTTTATTTATATCTTTAACTTGTTCATGCGTGTTGTACTATCATTTATCTGTATGTATACTTTTATCAAGATTATCGTATGAAAAATTCTACTCGATAAAATCTTGGTATCGTTTTTTTTTTTTATATATTTGTGAGTTTATTTCGTCTCGAACTCGATTCGAATCTGACTACGTTTTGGTGTTTATTGGATGCCCTATTATTTGCCTACCTGCTCATATCGATTGTTGGGAATTGGTTGGTGGTTGGAGATACCAAGCCACGTTTAAAAATATCTTGCTTTCTGATGCGAGATAAAGTGTTACGTAGTTATTGTTGTTGCTTATGGTGAAACATTGAAATATATTTTACTATGCATATCAAGCAGGCCTACACATGGTCGTCCACAGGGAAAAAAAGGGTGGGTCAGTTGTCCCCCCTAGAGCTAATCCAAACAAATTTATATTAGTATATTATATATGCTACATAATCATAAAAAAATTTTGAAATTTGGAATGAATTCAGTAAAAAACAAAATAAAATTATTTTTTTTTTTGAATGACATGAATGAATGAAGGTGATATGTCCCATTTTCGGATTTTTTGTGTTCTATCCATGGATGAAGCTCTTATGTGCATAAAAACGATTTTAATACTTAAAACAACCACGTTTGGTGCTATTTTAGAAATAAACTACTTGACAAAGTTTGATTAAATATAGATTTCAGTACAAATGTGATACTTTGAAATGGATTTTCTCGAAACTAAATAATTGTGACATCTTATCTCCATTCATCCATTTCTCCAATTATAAAAAAGTATGAAGTCACTAACTTGTACTTTATTGGGATATAAAAATGCATGTTGGCTTAAGTATACTAAATTCTCTGAGAAAATCATTAATATTATTATATTATTTTAAATATATTATTATATTATTGAATATATTAATATTATTATATTATTTTAAATATAATAATATTACAATCAAATAACAGATATAACTTTAAGGGATATTCATAGAAAAACTACTCTATAGCTTTACGATTTTGCCTAAAGATTATAAAAAAAGAATAATCTGGGTAAAATCATTTGCTTAGTTGAAAAATTTTTATAAGTTATATTCAGCTTAACACATACGTTTTTGTATCTTTTACTTTCTTTTTCTTTAAATTTTCAACCCTTTTCATTAACAATATAATGTTCTAATTTTACAATTTGCATCACCGAGCAACTGCCTATACTCAACGTATTGAAAAATTAAAATTATATACACTCAGTTCTGTTTTTACACGGTAGACACGTTCTTAAAGATTTCGTGCAAAAAAAAAATCGTGTAAAAAAATGCATTGCACTTATGGAAAAGTAGAAGATTGTTTCCAAATTTAACAAATCTGTAGAAATAATACAATAGACCATTTTTAAAGTCATATTGGAGCGTTATAGCTAATATTTGTGTATATTTTTATTTCATAAACTTATAAAAGAATGCAAAAAAAAACAATTTCATAAACTTCTAAAAGAAAGCAAAAAAAAACAATTTCAGAAACTTAGAAAAGAATGCAAAAACACAATATAGTAGACATACAATACAATAGGGATGACTGTTGACATGCATGTTTACACGCGGCAACACGGGAGTATAATACAAATTAAAAATTTTATAGCGGTGAAAACTGTTAGTACTAAAATTGTTATTTTCAGAATTTGGGTCAATCGTGTTAAATCAAAATAAAGCGTGTAAAAACAAAACAAAGATTTATTTTTAATTCGTGTTAAATCAAATTCGTGTAAAAAGTCGTGTAAAAACAGAACTGCTTGTATATTGTCATGAATATATTACTTTTTAGGGTTGCACTCACAAGCCTTTTCGCCTTATATCTGTAGGTTCTTGCCATACATGAGCATTCTAGAATATTCCAATCAAACGAATGCTTCCTTAAAATAATCGAGCATCCACTTACAGATAGTTTAACAAAAAATAAAACGAAATGGCCATTTCAGCACTTCAAAGGACTATGATCGAGCTTCTTATAATCAATTGTGTTGTGTTGTGAAATGTTTGAAAACAAATGATCGAGAACTGGACCTACAAGTTTTATGCCGAATCCGAATGGCTTTTGTTTTGAAGAAGCTTTTCATGGCAGTTTTTAGTCGCTAATGTTTGCCATTGTCTGCAGGGAGGTGACTGCCAAACAGAAAAATTAATTCAATTGAAAAAACTTGTATGTGTCAGGTGGGAATTGAAACAGGGTTCTCTGGCGTATTGGCCACACACTCTACCCCCTACGCCACGGCCGCCAAATAGATTAAACTGAGTTCATTAAAGTAGATGATCCACGACATCATTAAAGATGAGCTTATACAGGTCTGAATTCCTTATTATATGTTTGAAATCATTAATTTATTGCTTATATTACAGATATAAAAATTGGCTATTTTATACAACTTTACATTTACAGAGTTTTCTTGAAAATCTACTATTATAAACCAGTATTTTTTATATTTCTGTGTGTTTGATGTAATTTTTTAATTTGAAAACAAAATTTTAATTTTAAGAATAATAAATTTTGATAAAAATTGTCAGCTGCTTTTTATATATTGACAATGTCATTAACAAATTTTGTTTTTTGAGCTTCAAATTTTGTGCTGAAATCGAAAACTTACAACAAACACATAGAAATATGATGAATACTGGTTTAAAATTGTAGATTTTCAAGAATAGATCTGTTAAACACTTACTTAACCAAAAAATTACCCGTGGACACCTTTGAAGAAAGAGATGCACCGGGTTGACAGACTGGAAGCCGAAAGAATGATCACTATGGACGGGGTGAGGAGTGCTATACGCATTTGCTCCGTACAAAACATCAGGGATGGACGGTATATTTCTGGCTATGATGCAATGGGGGGAAGATCTCATTGCACCTAGGCTGTGGGGTATATTCGTTATTTGCCTAGCGACTGGGTACGTTCCAAGAGTCTGGAGAGAGGCGAAAGTTGTCTTTCTTTCGAAGCCCAGAAAAAAGGATTATGCGGAGGCAAAGTCGTTCAGACCGATCAGCCTTACGTCTTTCCTCTTGAAACTTATGGAAAGAGTGATGGTTGACTGTCTTCAGAGCACTTTGCTGATGCATAGTCCTCTGAGTAAATACCATAGATATAGATAGAGGCCATAGAATGTCTTACCAAACTCATAGGTGCGCTTAGACAAATGAGCTCACACTTATGTGGGTAAGAGGACATTCTGGCATAGAATAGAATGAAAAAGCTCATCCTTTCGCAAGAGAATGATCAGCAGAAGATTTCTGTGAACCAGAACCACGTATCGCCAGAGGCGACAGCATAGTGGTAGTCCTTATTAAGCAATGGACGGACTCGGAACACCGTACAAGGTGGGAAGAAGGTGTAAATTGCAGGCAATCAAAGGCGGCCGTTGCATGCTTACGTAAACCGCTGTCTGCTTCAAATATTGAGAATCCGTTGGCCGATGACCATTTCAAATGAAGATCTCTGGCTAAATACAGGACAAAAACCGATAAATATTGAAATAAGACAGCGGAAATGGCGTTGGATCGGGCATACACTTAGAAATCCAAATGAAAACTTGGCTAAGCAGTCGTTCGAGTGGAACCCGCAAGGTTCGCGGAGAATTGGTAGGCCATCCCGTACATGGAAGGCGTCAACGACGGCAGAAGCTGCCAAAATGAATAAAACGTGGCCACAGCTGAAGTTTCTTGCAGCAGATAGAAGGAAGTGGAAAGAATTTGTCGTCGCCCTATGCCCCACAAGGGGTTAAAGGAAAAGATAGATAGAAAGGCGGCCGTGAGGTGGTCTCGTAGTGAGGCAGCAAAAGTTATCCGATACAATCGAAGGACTTTAAGCTGGCTTACTGCACTGGTCACAGGACACGGTCCCTACATGTACGATCTCAGGAAGATGACTCTGACCGAGGACGATACGTGTAGGTTATGCCTAGAGGAGTCAGAAACAGCAGCACACATTCTGTGCCAGTGTCTGGCGGTAGCAAGCATAAGATTGACCATTCTAGGTCGTCCATTTATTGGCGAAGCCGAGATCGGTCAACTGAGCTACAAGGATATGCTTAAGGTGAAAAATAATGCTTATATAAGGAGAATGCTCACGTATGAGTGCTCCGAGCAGTAGCATCCTTTGTAAAATAGGGTACGAAAAGGGACCCACTGTGACCCGCTTCGGCTAGTCCCCGATATATTATTATATATAACCAAAAAAGCTGAAATAGTGATCTTTTCTTTTACCAAAAATTATTAAAAAGCATTACTTAGCAAAAAATCCCAATGTCGTTAAAAAATATTTCTGAACTGATACAAAAAACTGGGATTAATTTTTCATTTGAGCCCATCTGTCGAAATATGGTATATTGCATTTTCTTAGGTCAGGAAGCATGTGTCGAATACACAGTGTGCTCTTAGTATTTTTATATCTATAGTATAAAAAAAAATATTAATTTTATTTCTCTAAAATACAGCATATACTATAAACACACAAAGCCGTGCCAAAAATTTCAGAATGATTGATTGATCCGTTATGTTTAAAGGTTAGTATGCTGTAGGAACGAAAATGTTTGGGTATTTAATTCTAAACGCGAAATTTTAGTGTAGAGTCAAATTTTATGTGTGTAGAAAAACACTAGCTGTTCTGGTTGACAGATTCATATTTTTATTGCTGCAATTTTATATTCTATAAAAATCAAGACTACACATTTATAAACTAAATAAATTTGTTAATTAACAAATTCAACATCAATACATACTTGCCGTTTATTTTTTTAATGTTGAATTAAATGTACGGAAACATGTACATTTTCAAATTATTTCTCAGCCTCAATTAAGCAGTTCTTGTGTTAAGGTGTAAATACGTGTAAATTTAAAAAAAAAATTTTTTTTTTGTTTGCTTAATGTGTTCTTTATAGTGTCTAGAATATACATATATGATTTTAAATCGATACACGGCATTGCAGATTTAATAATAGTAAGTTTACCAACCCATAATTTGGAAAAAATATATGCAAAATTCCGAAAAATAAAAGCTTTAAAGCGATTTCCTCAGCACTTGTTTTTTAAAACAGTTCGATAGATAGCTCAAAATCTATTGAATCAATTTCAATGAAACTTAGTGCCTTTTGTTTTTAATTTTGTCATTTAAGCTTCCCTGGTGAAGTACCTACTGTTTTTTGATTTTGTTTTTTTTTATATAGATAAAAAGGGGCTCGAAAATCTATCTCTTTTTTTAACTGTTTTACTCTAACTTTCACCATAATTTAAAAAAAAAAACTCCTCCAGTGGTCGCGTGTAGGGGGATAACGAATTAATGGTCTCTACTTTAAAATGATATTTAATTTTTTTGTTTCAGATACATGGGCATATCCATCGAACCGTTTTAGATGTTTTTTTTTTACGTAATTTTCAACGCCCTCTATATAAAAGCCTGAAAGTTATTTAAAAAAAAAAAGTTTTTTTTATAAAGTACTTTTTATGTTCAGTAAGCTGTATAAATTTGAAAATCTTGTATCTTAAAAAAGTGTCGTAAAAAGCTACTTTTTTTAGTTGTTACACGTATATTGTACCTTAAACGTGTTTATCATGCGAAAGCATATAAATTAATATTCAATATAATAAGTAGCTTAATAAATCAAATTTATATTGAAATTACCTATTGGAATTAGCGCAAAAAATTTGAAAAATAGGTTGTATTTTGTTAGGATGTCATAAACTTTAACCACATATTTACGCAATTAGATACAATTTTTTACCAAGTTTGAGTCCGGTAGATAAAACATAATTACATTAAGCTGCAACTTTTTGCAACTTTTATTTAAAATTATAACTTAATTTCTTAAAAACTCTACGACGTCCTACAAAATGACAATACCTCACGATTTTAAAATATAATTTTGTGTTTCATGGTTGAACATTTACAAATATTATGATTAAATATTTAAGAGTGTATTTTTCAGTATAGCCAATTTTATGAACAACCTGCATAAAGAATAGTGTTTCAGATATACCCTACAGAATCATATTAAAACATTTTGAATTTTGTCTTGATAGTTCGGTCAAATCTCACACAGTGGAACGGTGTATATTGCAACAATGGGTGGTGTGAATAAAAACTGAGTAGACACTCTGGAGGATTCACTTGAGGATTGTTTCGTTCAGTGTGAACACTCAATTCGGTGTGAATAAAAATGTCCTCTAATTGCTTGCACTCACTCAATAATAATGAGATGAGAAATTTTAGTTTAAGTTGTCAAATTGATACGTGGACAAACAGGACAAACAGTAAATGGCAAAATTTGCAAAAAAAAAACAAATTAAACAAGTTCATAAAAATAGAAACGTGTAAAAGAAAAGTTTATAATATTCGACGCTTTGTCATAACAGGTGATAATTTCAAATCATTGTACCGATTTGAATTCGATACCGTGCTATGGTAAAGCAATCATTTCCTTTCCAAGATTGCTGGAGAAACACGCGGCAGGGCAATTCCAAAAATTGGAAAAAATTAAAATATTCCTAAGATATATAGGTGACACGGGCTTTCAAGTTGGAGTCGGGGAGGGCATTGGCATTTATATAATATATTATGTATACATATTTATCGTTTCGAAAATTGTATGGGAAGTATGTTGTGTTATTTGTGTGAATGTAAGGGAACTTCACTAGTAAAAACAAGAACATTTTTTCTAGAAAGGCATTACAGAAAAGCACATGAAGTGTACGATTCTTATTGCGGGGAAGAGAGAACAAAATTGTTTCATAAATTAAAAAACGACTTTTTTGAAAAATGAGACATATATTACAATGACATAAGATTCATTAAACAATATCAAAACAAAATATGACATCATATGTAGTAGAAATCAGTCCAATTACACGTAAGCGTTAACACATTTACGGTTAATAGTTTTGATCAATAGATTCAAGTCTTAATAATTTAAAAGTTTCACTTGTATTTAATAAGAAATTGAAACATCGAAGTAATGTCAACAGAAAGCTTACACAACAAATTTCTCTCAGTGAAGAAGCTTAAGGCTCTCTGACACAGACGCAAAAATGTCTATGTTGTAGAATGAGCACCACTGTTTTATACACACCAAAGTTGAGAGGCCTCTCAAATGTCAACAAGTAGGAGTGGATTATTTTCGTTAAGCTTACCTAAAGTAGATTTTGTTCACGCCAAATTGAGTGTTTCCTCAAAAATCACTCGCACTCAGTTTTTATTCACACCTCCTAATGTTCACTAAATTTTCAGCAAACATCTCAGAAAACAGAATTTGAATGGTCATCTTTTTCAAGGAACATTCCTAAATAATTACCAAATACATAAACTTTCCACGTAAATCTTTGAGGAAAAATCCTGCGGACGACCATGGGCCTGCGTGATAAATCATACTTATACGCATTCATATGCAGCAACCAAGAACAAACAAAGCAAATACTTTGTCGCGCGCTATACTGGATATATTTATGTAGATATGTATATCGCTCGGTTGTTTTATAGTTATATCTGTTAAATATAACTTTATTTCATTAATATATCGAATCTGAAGAGTTTAATGGACTTTGCGTCCGAATGCAGTCAGTTACAAGCACGAATTTTGTCTTTGCACTATCGTTTCCATTCTCATTGTTTTACAGAAGTTGCCTTAACTTTTCAACGCATGGTGGTGCTTGGGATTGGCATCCGTCAATATTGTTGTGTCAGTTTGCACTCAAGTTTAATTACTATGTGCTTTTAAGCGTATCGTTTTTGCAAGAGGAAATATCCATCGTTGGCATATTTGTGAAGCTTGAGGTAGGTTGAAGTTGAATGTTGTTTTCTTTTTCTTTTAAGAGAATATGTGAAAAGCATCGACATCCATTACAATAAAAACTGACTTTTTTAAATTTTGCAATTGATTATAAAAAAAAACATTCCATTACTTTTACTCATTTTTATACGGCTAAGCAAAATTGAATAATCTGCATACATTTCTGTCTTCATTCCTTACGTAATTGACCGTTGCATAGGCTACTAGTCAGTGTTGTCACTTCTTGAAACACAATTTTTTTCAAACTAGCTAATATGCCCGGTGTTACTTGGCAATCCTTTTTTTCCGCAACGATTAGCGGTTATCTGAGAAAATTTATTAACCAAGTAATAGCATTTCATATGAGTTGTATGGCATGTGACACCCAGGTAACTATTTCACCTTTATTAGCCTTTATATAAGAAATTTAAGTATTAAATAATTAAAGCTGTATATAAGAAATTTATGTGTGGAGGAGAATTTTAACTTCCTTGAATAATCCTTGAAGCAAGTTTTATACCAGGTATCTGCAAGAAAAAAAGTCATATGAAATTAATTATTTTATTCAAGAATTTACATAAAGATTTAATATGTTTTATATAAGGTATTAATTCAAGGCTTATTTAGGTACTAATAAACTGTGAAAAAATTGGATTTTAATTTAATTGTTTTTACGTTTATTTCTGCAAGTACATTTAATTTAATTCTAGAACAGAAATCTTCTACATTTTAAAATTTTTTTGAATCTTTACCATGGTGACCCAACTATGATTAAGCTCGGAACCTTTGTATTGGCAGCAGCACACTCTATTCACTCGTCTATTCAAGAATTTGCTTGAATAACGTTGAAACTTAATTACTATATTCTTTGAATTTCCTTAAGTAAAACTTTATAAAAGCCTAAACAGTGATTATTTCATATAAGCATTTAATTTGAGTCATAAATTGCTTCGGTAGCCCTGCGGTCTAAGCAAACAGCTTATCAGTCAAGAGTTACTTGGTTCGACTACGGGCTCAAACAAGTATTTTTCTACTGTTGAAATTAAAATGTGTCAAGCATTTTTTAAGGTAGAGATTTATTTGAGTTGAAGCCTTCTTGAATATTTTCTAAAATTGTATCCTTGAATAAAGTTTTCTATAATGAACTATGCTTGAGTAGAAATCTTCTTGAATATTTTCTAAAATGTATCATTGAAGAAACTATACAAGAAAACATAATTTTCAAGGCTATTACAAGTCTCCTTCCAGCAAAACTTGAATAGCTACTTTTATACAACGCCTTTTCGAGTTGAGCTGGAATAAGCTCTAATATTTGAATTTGTTATAAATTATTTTATATGTTTCAATCTGGCATAATCTAGCTTAAAGCAAACAAATTGTGTATAAGATTCTTGATTAAAAATAAAGTTCCACACTCCCTTGCCCAAGCTCGCTCACTTTTTAGACTACGGACTGCTTATTATACCAAAGAATATATGTACACTACAAAAAAAAATCAACATGTTTTAAGTTGATCACAATGTTATAATTTTGAAATTGTATTTTTTTATATAAAATTTTTGAATATTTTAAATACTCAAATATAAATTAATAAGATTATGCTATTTTTACGAAATTTGTTTCAAGCTATTTTTTAACCACAAAGCTTTCAATTTAATAACAATTTGTGATCAAAAAATACCTTAAAACAAATGTTGTCAAAATAAGGACATAATGTTATAAATTTATATGTGAATATTTAAAAAATTCAAAAATTTTTATGTAAAAAAAATACAATTGGAAATAATAACATTGTGTTCAATTTTTCGATTGCTGTCGATTTTTTTTCGTTGTATAAAATTTAGTTCAAGTCAGACAAACGGTGTAGAAGCAACTTGATTAAAATTAAAGTGTTACGCCCCTGTTTAATCCCACTCAATTTTCTAGGCAATAGGCCAAGAATGTATGTGGGAAATTTGCTTGAAATCAGACAAACGTTTTAAAATAAGTTCGTTCTAAATTAAAGTGCCACAATCCTGTCTAACTCTGCCCAATTTTTTAGACTATGAACTACACATTAAGAGCTGTTCTTAAAATACGTAAAATTTTCTTGGCCAATTTCTCTTTTTATGCTCAGCTAGCACAGTCACGGTTGCCACTCGCCCATTTTTTTTTACCATATTTTCATAAAAAATGTACCAAATAAAAGAAAAATGTACCAACATTTTTTTCTATAACAATTTTATTAACATTTATTTATAAAAATAATTCATTGAAGTGTATTTGTGTATATCCAAAACATAACAACCATTTACACCCTTTCATACCCGATGTTGCACAAATAGCCTTCTAAGTCCCGCTAATTGAATTGTTTTGATCTTCAGTTTTTTGCATTATGTTGCATTATGTGTTGTGCAAGCTTTTTGTTGTGTTGTGCAGCATTTTGTTCTTTTGTAAACTGCGCTCGTGTTCATTCAGTAGACGTTCTCCTTCAAGATCATTTAGCGAAAAATGTATTTATATTGAAAGTGTTTCAAAACATTATATTAATTGTTTTATTGTAAAATCAAGTGAGTAATATAATAAAATGAAGCTAAGAAGGTTATATAAAAAAACAAAATTACGAGAAAAGTGTTTAGTTTGCTTATAATAATTTTTAAAAAGTGCTGTGGCAACATCTTGTAACTAACGAACTAGGACACCAAGGATTTCGAAATTTTTGTCAGTTCATATTTGAGTCAATACTTACACATATCTATCCTCAAAAAATGTTTAGCCCCTCCCATTTTAATGCAGGCATGAAAGGGTTAAGTTATTTTATATATATATATAACATATAAACAAAATAAAAAAAGTTAAAATGGTTCTTTTGCTGACCAGATGTAATAATACAACTCTTTATAGAGCATTATGTCGATAAGTGTTTTAAATTCTACGAGTGATATATTTCTAAGCTTAGTTTAAATCAGACTTAAATCAAAAAATTTGAGTTCATCATCAGCTGTGGAAGGGACATCAGACTATTAACAAATTCGGTCAATTCTTTAACACAAATTTTCCCTTATGCCGTGGTTATGCTAGCCAAACATGATTGCCGAACATTTGGTGTTCATTTTCGTTTATTTATTCTCTTCGCTGAAATGTTTGTTTGGTGGTTATGCTTCTGTTTGCTGCACAGTTGCATCAATGTTATAATATTCCAAAACACAAATTAAACAACAACCCTAATTTTTATGTATACACACTTTTTAATACACTTTTTTACACTTCGGTCAAACTGCGACTCCAAGTAGATACCATTCCTACATAAGATATATGAAATTAAATACAACACAACAATAAGAATTGATGAAAATTAATCCGCAATTTGATTTAAGACTATTTTTTGTAGCAAACTTGTGAAGGCACAAAATTGGTAGTGTTTATTTGGAGCGACAATAAATACTGAAAATTTTTGCTCAACACATATTGTTCGACTTTTTCTTAATGTCTGTTCTTTGTTTTTAAGGTTGCTTATTATTTTAAATAAGTTGCTTTATAACTTATTTAAATTTTTAGTACTTTATGCTACTTTTTTGATGCTTTTATGGAAAATGACTGCAGGCAACACCGGAAAGTTCGGCATGTTTGCTGTTTCAATCAGCAATCAAAAATGTTCGGTCTGAGAGCGAGAGAATGAATTTGAGAAAAAGTTAATTTCTCACTTTACATGAGAAACAATAACAACAAAAAATGTTCGGCAATCTTGTTTGGCTAGCATAACCACGGCATAAGAGATTTTACGGTTAAAATAAAGTCACTTCCAATTGGTTGGCGTGGATTTAATTTGATTTGGCTCATTTTCGAACTTGATCTTTATTTTCTAGAAAAACAAAGGATGTAATTTTGATCACAGACGAACAGACATGGCTAAAAATGTATATTGTATATTGTATATGTATATATGTATTGTATATTGTAAATGTATATTGTATATTGTGGCAGGTATATGCAATGTATATACCTGCCACGCCTCCTTATTGACGATGCAAACAGAGTAACAATGTTTATATACCCCTTACGCAGTACGCGTGGGGGTATAACATAAAAATTTAGATAGATATTTTATTATTTTAAGTAGTTAAAACATTTAAAACATTTGTAATTGCGCGATTTACAGAGATATGGATTTTATTCTTACATCCAAAACATTATCAATTAATCAAGCAAGTATTCAATGAAAATAAACTTTAAACTAGCGAAGGAAAAACTGCTAACAAAGTAGTTAGCTTTGGATAAAAGTTTAGAAAAGTACAAGAGCATGGTTAAGTAGGTTATGTTAGGTTGAAGCGGCTGTCTCCTTTGAGACACACTTAGGCCAATAAGGTCCATTGTGATACCATGGGTTAATTTCCCTCTCTATTTAAGCCAGTTGGAGCTGTTGACAAAGGTAAAGATTCGGTAAACCGAAGATTCTGAGAGATCGTTAAAATCATTGTAGAACCATTTTCCTAAGTGAAGGTGGCGATATTTAGCTAACGCTGGGCAAATGCAGACGAGTGGATTCCTCCTCCTCTACATCTCTGCAGCTTCTGCAGAAGTCGTTGTGGAGGATACTCAATATATGTCATGATTACCTTTTAAACAGTATCCTGTTAAGATACCTATCATAGTAATGATTTAATCCCTTTTAAGGGAGATCAGGTCTTTTGAGCGTTTTATAGTACTTTTTGGTTAAACCTGTCGCGCTATATGACATGTGCTTCCCGTTGACCACCTATTGTTGGCCGTTTTTAGGGATAGCTGATTTGTGAGTAGCTTACATGTGGGATATACCAATACTTTCTTTCTCTTTCGAGAGTTGTTTGATTGTTCCGGTGCGAGCGAGTTCATTTGCTTTGCAGTTTCCTAGAAAGGCTCTATGTCCGGGAATCCAGCATAGAAATATTTTGAGCTACTCTGTCATCTCATTTAGGGATCTAAATTCGCGGCAGCGAATGATTGTTTAAGATGTTGTTTCAACATATTCTAGGGCTTTCAAGGCGGCTTGACTGTCAGATAGTAGATATCCATGGAGGATATTGCATTCATCTGAAGCCAAGTTACTGCTTCATGCGTTGCGACAATTTCCTCATGGAAGAAACTGCAATGGTCAGGGAGGCTGAAGGCTAGAGTAATGCTCAGTGTGTCAGAGTAGACTCCTCCTTCAACTTTGCCATCTAATTTTGATCCATCAGTTTCCATATTTTTTATCCATTCTGATGACATTGCTTGGTAGAAGGTTTCCAATCTTCACGGGAGGGAATGGATACATCAAATGTGTGATTTAGTCTACGAATTTTTGTATAGGAGGAAGGAACTTTCTAATGCTAGAGTGTCGTTATGTGCCTCCTCTCCATTGACGGATGGCCTCTAGACGGATGTCTGTATTTGTAGCCATCTGTTTTACTAGAATATCAAGTGGTATAAGGTGGAGCATGGTGTCTAATGCGTCTGTAGGAGTGGTTCTTAGTACTCCACTAATGCACAGCTCAGCTGATCTTTAAACTCAGTGACAATGGCACCATATAGCAATACTGGCCTTACAACTGCCGTGCACTCAAAATAAACTTCGTATAATGCAAGAAATACTTATTCTATTTCAAAGACTATTTGTTCTTTTCAGCCTACGAAAGGTTTTGTACATATCACATATCAGCCTTTCACATTGCACGAAAGAAAAAATTGTTTATTTAACGAAAAAAAAATTTTAGTTTTAAATATACGAATGACGTTTGTATATTGTACGAATATACAAACACTTTTACCGAAACTTTAAAAATTTTCTAATATCTAATATTGTATATAAAAATCTCGTGTCACAATTTTTGTGCCGAACTACTCCAAAACGGCTCGACTGATTTTAATGAAACTTTTTTTGTATATTTGGTAGGTATGAAAATAGGTTTTAAAGTACTTTTTAACCTCCTATGCAAAACGGGCGTGGCTTTGCCCATACAAGTCACATTTTCGATACAGAATAGCTACGGCAGTAAAAGTCACAGAACATTGAAATTCAGAATGGAGTTACCACTTGATATCCTTTTTATGAAAATTTGGATGGGTATTTTACAAGGGGGTGTGGCTCCGCCCATATAAGCCAAATGTTTGATATCGAATAGCTTTGGAAGTAAAACTCACAGAGCATTGAAACTCAGAATGAAGTTACTACTTGGTGATATCTTTCTAATAGAAAATTAAGATGGGCATTGGACAAGGGGGTGTGGCTCCGCTTATATAAGTAAAATTTTTGATATCGAATAGCTTTGGAAATAAGGATCACAGAACATTGAAGCTCAGAATAGAGTTACCAATTGGTGATGCCTTTCTAATAGAAAACTTGAAGGAACATTGCACAAGTGAATGTGGCTCCGCCCATATAAGCTAAATTTTTCACATCGAATAGCTTTGGAAGTAAAAATCACATAACATTGAAACTTAGAATGGATTTACCACTTGGTGATGTCTTTGTAATAGAAAACTTAGACGGGCATTCGATAATGGAGTGTTTCTTTGCCCATATAAGCCAAATTTTTGATACCAAATTCAATTCTGAGCTTCAATGCTTTGGAAGTAAAAATCACTGAACAGTAAAACTCAGAATGGAGTTTATCACTATTTGGTGATGGTCATGCTACTTGGAGACTGGCATTGGACTATGAGCTTAGTGTCAACCAAAGGGTCAAATAAAAGTTGTTTGTTTTAGGTGGAGCAACGTGCAGTGGGTAACTTAATTAGAATAAATAAAACAAAAAATGAACAAAAAAAAATTTCTATATACATATTTGATGATTTTGATTACATAACGCTAAAATTTCGTAATTTTGATTAAATGAAAAGTTCTCAAAAAATGGGAGTACATAGTTGCACTTTAGTTACCTACATCCACATTTTTAGAAATCATGAAAATTGCACATGCTTTGATAGTGATATACCACGCTTGGTATGTAGGGTCTATTGATCCAAGCGGCAGTCACTGTATATACAAATATTAAACAAACAGACACACAACAATAGTTTGAAATAATTTGATAAGGGCGTGGCCTTACTATGCGCCAACTTTTTGGGGGATAAGCGCGGAGCGTAACGAAACGCGCCGGGTATAAGCTAGTATATTATAAATTTTTCAAACGTGCATTCGTAGAAAGTGCAAAGTGTACGAATTCAAAAATTTTGTTTGTTTGAAAACACTACAAATGTTTTTACTATATACAAAGCATTTGTACATTCTACAAATTGTCTTCGTTCGTATTTCTACAAAGATTTTATTCGTATTTTTATCCTAATTTTTCTTTTTTGAGTGTGTAAAGCCAGTGAGTAGCATTTGGCTGGTATACCCATTTGTTGGCTGGTATACCCACTGCCTTGTTGCATGAGTAGAGGGATATATTGGCTTTTTTGGCTCTCTCGAGCAGATAAAGTTTCCAGTTTAATTTTCTATCCAGGATAAGCCCAGGGTATTACGTTTGATCTGAGAAGCTTAGTTTTGTGTTTCTCAGTTTTGGAGGAATGATTGTTGGTAGATCGTCTTTTCTTGTTAAAATCACTAAATCCGTTTTTTCAGGGTTGACACCGAGTCCATAGCTATTAACCCATTGGATGAGAGCATTGAGTACGTTTTGCATAATGTAGCGAAGTGTAGATATATATTTTTCGGAAGCAACAATACCAATGTCATCTGCATAATCTATCACCCAGCACCCCTTCCCTTTCAGTTTAATCAACAGTTCATTAATCGCTAGCTTCCAGAGTAGAGGCGAGAGAACAGATCTTAACGTAGATGCTGCACCGAGATTTTTACTTATAATACTGCCCACGAGCATTTGATTTATAAGTACTCTCAGCGCAGCAACCACCACAAGCATGTGTGGAGTGGAGAGCTGTTTCCACGGATTTGCCTTTGGATGACAGTGACTTCTCTACTATCTTTTGTCTCAAGTGGATTTCTATTAATCTCTCGAGAGTTTTAGCAGAAAGGATAAGAGAATTATTAGTCGAAGGTCTTTTGGGTTTACGTGTGAGCCCGCCTTTGGTATAAAAACTACGATCACATGTCGCTAAAGTATGGAGATGTCATTAAGGTGTAAGCAGCCTTGGTAAATCCTCATAAACCACAGATTTATGATACCATAAGCTTTTTGAATTTCTATAGAGGCTATGCCATCTGGTCCTAGTGACTTAAACGTTTTGAAGCATTCGATTGCCCTTTTGAGCTTTGATTGTGAAAGTAGTTTTGGGAAGTTGTTGACACTGAGTGAGTGCTCCTCCTGAATCGGAGTATTACCTATTTCCGAACAACCAGGGAAGTGAGTTTCTACCAAAATTTTGAGAGATTCTTCACTGTTGATGGTCCATGTTCTGTGTTCTTCCTTCAAAAGGATCTGATTGGAAGAAGTATTTCGGAACTTTTATAGTCCGGTCTTCCGCCAAGGTGGCTTTTGCTTCCCCTTTGCAGTTTTCAGCGGACATGCAATATCGAGAGCTTTGTTCATGAACTTAGTAAGACTAACTACCAAGTTGTCCAAGGATTTTTTTTCATCAAGGTAAACTCGGTTGTCCATATGTGAGATGTGTTTTGAATGTATCTATGCAGAGAAGCTAGTTGTCTTGCTTAAGAATACGAAAGCTTCGCGATCTCGAGGCAAAGTTATCAATGTCAAAGAGAATATAGCTATGATCCGAAAAGGAGTGTTCTTTTGAAACTCTAAACTAAGATTGCTTAGTAGAAGCGTAAAAATTATATTCAAAAATTGTATTGGAAATATTGGAAAATTCACATCTATTGAAGTGTCTCTGGCTTCGTCATAGAAAGAATTTAATAGCATTCTGCAAAATGTATTCTGATATTGTTGCATTACCATTGGATCGTGGATCTAAGCTAATATAAGTAAAGTAATATTTTTAAATATTGTTTATAAAAATTTTAAATTTTGATTTTTCAGGCGTATCATATTTAACAAAAAGAATTAGAAAACTAAATACAACAAAAATCATGCGAACGCCCATGGGTACAAAAATAAAAGTGAATAAAATTCACTCGGTGGAAAGAGCGGAATTTGGAGTTTTCATGAATAAAATGTAAACTTATAATCTTTCAGTTGAGAGTTTCAGTTTCACCCAAGTTTCAGTAAAAATTAAAGTTTGTACGATTTAAAATTTTTTTTCTCAGACGAATATATCAATAAAAAAAACGAAGGAAAAAGGTTGAGTATAAAATTTGTAATAAATTCAGTTTAAGGCTTTAATAAGGCAATTTGAAAACTCAAACATTTCATGACTTTATTGAACTTTTTAATAAAAATTGTTTTTTTTTTATAGGTATATGTGAACGGATTATTAATATTTGATCATTTCCTTGATAAAGACATTTCTCAGATAATCACATTTTTCAAGTTAAAAAACATACTTTTTTCCTATTATAAACAAACCATGGAGTGGCACATTATAGCAATATATTAGTAGATGAATGAGATTTGTTTGGCTGACTGGTTTGTTAATGTTTTGTTGGTGTTTTCATACATAATGCATAACTGTGTTTGTGTGGAAATGTATCTACATTTGTTGGATAGACTTGTGTGGGATTTTAATCTTTAGTAATATTAAACCATAGATACCAAGTGGGATAAATCATCTTTCTATAATGCCTTATACCGCTGCTTACGTTTTCACTTATAAAAGAAGGTAAACGTAAGGCCACTGATCCTACTTATTTTTTCCCTTTCCTTTCACTTTCTTTCAAGTTTTTTATTGGTTTTTTATGTTAAGATCGAAACGGATGGTAAACTATTTATAAATTAAATATGTCAGAATGCATGTCACTACACCACCGCTTAGTAGACGTTTGTTCTTTACTCGTTTTTCGTTTGCTACATTTCATATCTTCGTAACATTAATCAAAAACCGTTATGTCAGCATACCGCTGTACGTCTCTTACTTTAAGAAATAAAGTACATATGGAAATGACCAGACGAAGACATGATCGGCTTAACTGTGCATTCCTTTTGTAGTTGCAATCGTAAGCGAAGATGTAAGGTGTTCGAAATGTAATGAACAACATACTTTCTTTCGCCTGATCTTATCTTCAACAACATAACGTCGTCCGGGGATTCATGTACTCCATACGCTATTTTAAAAATTTTGAGTTAATGTTAACATCATGTGTTTTTGATACCAAATTTTTCAAATCTGCAATCCGTTTACCGTTGGTTACCGCTTCCAGAAACTGAGGTAATTCCCTGTCAATTTTGCTCTATATCCATTTAAACAGAAATTTTTAGTGACCTTTTGACCCTTATGCGATTCAATGGCTTATAGAGCAAAATTTCAGTACACAATTTTGTACTTGATTAACGAAAACCACTTTGCTCTGCGTGTATTTAACTAACATAGTTGTGACTAGTTATTAATATTCTTTGACTATATTGTGTTTTTGTTTTAATTATTTTAAATTATTAAAAAAGTGAAAACTAGACCATGTTGAAAATTAGGGGTATGTAAAGAATGGCGAAGTATTTGCATACATAGCTTCATTGACATTATTGTTATTATAATTATTAACAAAACATCTTGTCAAGAGTATTCAAATACACCACTCTACCTCTTGTTTTGCGAGCGCAGAATTCGAAAACTGTTTGCAATTCAGATATTAGAAAATATTAAGAGTGATCCGTTATACATATATTTTCATACCGATCATATGAATATTATTATAGGAAGATGCTTAAAACTGGAAATAAAAAATTTTAACATAAAATTTGTGTGTGGTAAAAATTGTAGGTTTTAAGTTATTCAAGGAGGGAGTCCGAACCCGATTTTTCCCTTGTCCGCCACTGTTGATAATGGTTGATTAATAAATGTTTTGAAATAGTATTGTATTACAAAATGTATGTATTGTATCGAAAATATATTACAGATATCAGTTTAACAACCAAGATAAATTAATCTTTTGTGAGCAAGTAAAAATCAATGTGATCATTGCACAGAATTTAGAGCCAAAGATATTTCGCTTTGTCCTTCTATTATAAACGAAAGATTAATGTTTTAACAAGACCGCTACAATTAATTTTTCAAATGGAAGAAAACTTACTTATTGTTTCGTTTGAGACGAGTTTGGTAGTGGTCGTTTAGGCAACGAAATAAGAATTTGCTTTTATAAGATATTGAATGAACTAATTGAATATTCAAATATTCAAAAAATAGTTATTTTTTGTGATTCTTGCGTGGCTTAAAACAACAATCAAAAAAAACAAAACAAAAAATTAATTAAGTTAAAATAGAAAATAATAAAAATGCAGTCCACAGATTTCAAAGGTCTCGCAAAAACATCTCCCTATGTACATTTTTCTATTATTCCATATACTAAAATAAAAGTCTTGCAGTACCTACCAAATAATTTATTTACAATAAAATGTATTACAATAAAATAATTTTTTTTTTTTGTAAATATATTCGTTTATTTTATTTTTATTATAATCTCTTCTTTTATTTGAAAATTTTTGTTGAATAGTTCTACGAATGGCGTTTTTTTTTTTTTTTTGTAAATTAATAAATTTTTTCTTATGATTTTTATTAAATAGATGCACGAATATTTTTTTTTTTTTTGATTTTTTTAAATGAAAAAATGTGAAATTTTTTATTAATGTTACTTTGCTCTACGTGTATGGATCCACATCAAAATACATAAAAGAGCAAAGTGGATTTTTTTACCTTAAGAAATTTTTACCTTAAGAAAGAAAAAGAAAGAACCTTTTGTACGTGAGATTAAGGATTAGGAAATATTATTTTGGTATTGCCATTTTTACACAAATTTATGGTGAGACATTTAAAAAATCCCATCGTACTCTTTTGAAAAAAAGAGCTTCCACCCTTAGCTTCGATTTATTTAAAATGTGTTTTTTTGCACGTAGAGCACAAGCATTCCCGGACGACGATAAGCTAAAGGAAAACATGAACTATTTAATAAGCACGTTACGATCTTTCCGACAGAGTAATTTATTCACATATGTATGCTGTAGGAAACTGCTTTGTGATAAACTCAGCAATCTGTATGTTCCTTTTGTTCGTTTATAACCTAATTTTAGTTAGATTGCATTTTTAACCGTTAGCACCCTCCTATTCAAAATACCGATATTGCATGACTTTCATGCGGCGTATTTTAATCCTTAATTCCTGTAACATATTTAGAATGCACCTCAGCACCAGATCCGTAAATATCTGTAATTAAACTATAAAACACGCCTCCGCACTCGGTTTCGCTCACAGTCGCTCTCTCTATCCTTTTCTTGTTGCAGTCATACAAATGTGTGCCAGACATTCACTCACTAACAACTTCCAAGCCTGCCCAGCATTGTGGCTTAAAGAAGTAAATTGATTTTCACTCGATGATTTAGCAGAACCAAACAATAACAATTACTTCGAAGCCAACGCCAAATGCTAACTCGTAGCCACAACAAAGCGTCTGCCTGGACGCAACAGGCTAAATTCGCAGTAAACACATAAACCGTAGTTTATCCGACAAACTGACCGAACATGAATTAGAGAGTGAGTTGGTTAGCTTGTAGAGTGAGAGGGTCGAAATGGGTAGCGTACGGTTGGGATACTCAAATCGAAGAACCTAATGAAAAAAGGATTACACACTGAATAAAAGGATAAACATAAAAAACTCCTTAATTTTTTACTGATATCGTTGTTAAGTTGATTTGTTGATGATTTTTATTTTTTTCTATTAAAAGGGAACAGGGGGCGAACCTTCACATGGCAACGTGTCTGACCGCCTCAACCTGGCGAGGCCAGCATTATCCATGTCGAAATCGTCTCAAGTCGACTCAAACCTCCAAGTGGTGTTCCCTGGGCAACGGCAAACTGGCATCCGTCAGTTTGACGGCTAATTTGAGCGGCGGGTCGATCCATGGACCTTAAACATGGAATGTGCGCAGGGTTTGGGTCCCGCCACATTACTACTGCCCAATGAAAACTAAACCAGCCTCGGATAAGAACCCCAATTACGTTGACGACCACCGCAAACGAAAAACGGACAATGATTTACGGATATGCACCTGGAATGTCCGGACCCTTTATAGGGAAGGTGCCATTATCCAACTGGCGGAAGCCCTCAAAACAATACAATCTGACATCACCGCCATCCAGGAAATGCGATGGAAAGGGCAAGGCTGCTCTAAACAAGCACACTGCGATATCTACTACAGCTGCCATGCGGAGAAGCGCGAATTCGGATGTGGATTCGTCGTTAGCCGGAAACTACGCCACCTTGTTTCCCGGTTCACACCTGTGAACGAAAGATTGGCCACGATCCGCATCAAGGCAAAATTTTTCTACATAAGCCTTATTTGCGCGCACGCCCCGACGGAGGAAAAGGACGAAGCCGTCAAGGACGCTTTCTACGCTAGTCTTGAGTACGTATATGACCACCTTCCGGTCCATGACATGAAAATAGTCCTCGGCGATTTTAATGCGAAAGTCGGAAGGGAAGGCATCTTTGGCCCCACTGTCGGTCAGTTCAGTCTTCACGAGACCTCCACAAACAACGGTCTAAGACTGATCGACTTCGCCGCGGCACGAAACATGGTAGTTAGTAGCACCAGATTTAAGCACCTCGACATCCACAAGGCCACCTGGCTGTCCCCGGATCAAAAAACGCGAAACCAAATTGATCATGTTGTAATCGACGGAAGGCATGCCTCTAGTGTTCTAGATGTGCGTACATTTCGGGGGGTCAACATTGACTCCGACCATTATCTTGTTGCAGCCAAGATCCGCATGCGATTATGCAATGCCAAGAACATACGCACAGGAATGCAACGAAAGCTAGATGTCGCTAAGCTGCAATTACAACGGACTGCCGAAGCCTACTCCGCTCAACTCTCGGTTAAGCTCAACCAACCAACCTCTGGACTCGACGACGCCGGCGGACTTTGGGCGCATATATCCCACTCCATGCGCGCTGCCGCTGAAGAAGTCATTGGTTTCCGGCGCCCGCAACCTCGGAACCAATGGTATGATCAGGAGTGTCGCATTGCGACTGCAGTGAAAAACGCCGCTTATAGAAAAACGCTGCAGTCAGCTGCAACGCGAGCCGTGCGAGAAAACTACCGCGAAAAGAGGAAGGAAGAGAGGCGCCTTTTCAGACGCAAGAAAAGAGAGCAGGAAAAGCGTGAGCGTGAGGAACTAGAGGGATACCAGGGCAAGAAGGATGCACGAAAATTTTATCAACAGGTTAAGCGTCTAACCCAAGGTTTCAAGCCCGGAGCATCCACTTGTAGAGACGAAAATGGAGATCTGAATACGGATACACAGTGTGTGCTTAGATTGTGGAGACAGCACTTCTCCAATTTACTTAATGGCGACGATTCCACCAATGCCGCCCATCGAGAGCACAGTGCAGTGCCACCAATTGACGATGACGGAGTGGAAGTATCACCACCTAGCCATGAAGAGGTTCGAGTTGCTATCCAACGACTCAAAAACAATAAAGCAGCGGGTGCTGACGGCCTGTCAGCTGAATTGTTTAAAACCGGCGGCGATGAATTGATAAGGCGCATGCATCAGCTCATCAGCAAAATATGGCTAGCAGAAAGCATGCCCGACGATTGGAACCTCAGTGTACTGTGCCCTATACTTAAGAAAGGAGACCCTACAATCTGCGCAAGTTATAGAGGTATCAGTCTTATTTCCATCGCATATAAGGTTCTCTCAAGCGTACTGTGTGAAAGATTAAAGCCAATTACAAAAACACTGATTGGACCTTATCAGTGTGGCTTTCGACCTGGTAAGTCCACCATAGACCAGATTTTCACGCTACGACAAATCCTGGAGAAAACCCACGAACATCAAATTGACACACACCATCTCTTTGTCGACTTTAAAGCTGCTTTCGATAGCCCGAGAAGGGATTGCCTATACGCAACAATGTCTGAGTTCGGTATACCTGCAAAGTTGATTAGACTTTGCAGAATGACGTTGAGCAACACACGCAGCTCCGTCAAGGTAGGAAATGACCTCTCCGAAACCTTCAATACCGAAAGAGGTTTCAGGCAAGGCGATCCACTGTCTTGCGATCTCTTCAACATCATCATGGAGGGGATCGTACGAAAGGCCGGTGTGCATCGTAATGGCACCATTTTCTATAAAGGTGTCCAGCTCCTTGCTTACGCTGATGATATTGATATTGTTGGCAGAACCAAGAGAGATGTTACCGCTGCTTTCGCCGCTATCGAAAAGGAATCAGCCAAAGTGGGTTTGACGATAAATGAGGGTAAAACAAAGTATATGCTGTCTACAAACAAGGGAGCTCGGCGTTTAGACTCCCACGTTTCATCCGGCAGCTATAACTTTGAAGTAGTCAAGGAGTTTGTATACCTTGGCACCGCCATTAATACTAACAACGAAATCAGCCTGGAGATAAAGCGAAGAACAATAATTGCTAATAGGTGCTACTACGGGCTCAGTAAGCAACTAAGTTCCAGAGCCCTCTCTCGATCGACAAAACTAACACTCTACAAGACGCTCGTTCTACCTGTGCTGCTTTATGGCGCTGAGGCATGGGTAGTTTCGCAAACTGACGCAGCCGCTCTGGGGGTGTTCGAGAGAAAAGTTCTTCGCAAAATCTTCGGTCCTGTTCGAGTCGGCGATGACTATCGCATCCGAATGAACCACGAGCTGTATGAGCTCTACGGAGACATTGACGTAGTTCGGCGTATAACTGTGCAGCGACTACGCTGGCTGGGTCATGTCCATCGTATGGACGACGAAGCTCCAGCGAAAAAGGTGCTCGAAGCGAGGGTCGCTGGTCAACGACGACGAGGGAGACCATGCCTCCGATGGATGGACCAGGCTGAGGAAGCCCTAACCGCACTTGGTGTATCCGATTGGAGAAGGCGCGCGCAAAGCAGAGGCGCCTGGCGAGAGCTGATGAGGTCGGTCGAAATCCGGACACGGGTTGTCACGGCCACCTAAGTAAGTAAGTAAGTATTAAAAGCTCATTGCTAAAAACCATTCTAGTTAATTTGCCCTAATTTACCTTTTTGTACATTTATGATGTTTAAGGTTTGTTCAATAGTGGGTAAAGGAATTCTTAGGTAAGCTCGTTCACTTTTCTACAATTTTTTGTTTTCATTTAAACAGTGTCATCATCAACTAAAAACTTTTTCTGTTTTTATTAAAGCTTGGTCGTTATTAACGACATTTATATTAATGGTACCTTAATGAATATGACATTCAACCTCAACTCATCAATCACAAAATGATAAGATAAGAAGTTAAAAAAAAAAAATGTGTTGAGTTCTTCAAATGCATTTCAAGAACTGTGAATGAGGTCAATTCTTTATTTTTTTCAGATTATATTTATTTATGTTTTTTTTTTGTTTAAAAACTTTCGATCAAGAAATGTTTTCACTTCCTCCTTTAGAGATTGATTAAAATTATTTCATCTCTAATGGGAACAAAATTTTACAATACTAATATACAATAGCTGCAAAGGTTGCTTGCCTAACCCAGTCGGAAAGATCGTAAGGGGCCTACTAAATAATTCATGCTTTCCTTTAGCTTATGGTGGTGAAAACAGGATCATGCAAAAGTAAGTATTTTGCTTGTTGCATTTTGAGCACCTTAAGTCTTCGCTTACGATTTCAACCACAAAAGGAATGCACTGCTAAGCCGATCATGTGTTCGTGTGATCATTTCCATATGTACTTTATTTTGTAAAGTCAGAGACATGCAGTGGCATGAAGACAACGGTTTTTGATTAATGTTACGAAGATATGAAGTGTAGCAAAAACCCAACGAAAAACGAGTAAAGAACAAAAACCTAATGACCTGCGGTGTAGTGGAATTCATTCTGGCAAATATTTAATTTAAAAATATTTAACCATCCTTTTTTGGATTTTAGTTTCAGGTTTTCAACGTCAAAACGTAACTGGTAGATAAAAAAGCAAAAAAAAACTTGACAGAAAGTGAAAGAAGAGCGAAAAAATAAGTTAGATTTTTTCTTTATAAGTGAATACGTAAGCAGTGCTTACAATTGCCGTTGTCGAGAAGTTTCAAATCTATTATGTGCACGTCGCACATTAATACAGCACGGGTATCTTACGTTTTTATGCATACATCCGACTTAGCAAATAAAGTGCATTAGATTGGAAACATGAACGATTCTGATCGTCGGGAGTACATTGCGTGTACTTTATTTTAGTAAAGGAAAACGTAAGTACCTATGATGCTTTTTATACTTTACAAAAGGAAGCTTACTAGAGGCGGCCATGCCTTTGTAAAAGTAATGGGAATTCGGAAGAGGCGTTTGCATGCCTCGCGGAAAACTTAAGAAATAAAACTTAAAATAGTTTGGAAATTTAATCTAAATTTCTTAAGACTTATTAGGTAAAATAAAGATACATACAAAATGTAAATTTTCACACCTCCTTTTACCACCCACATATCAATAAAAATGCTGTATCTCAGATGATTTTGGCTGTATTAGAATTAAACTTTGTAATTTAGTTTGCATGGTTACTTTCACAAATGTCGTGAAAAATGGGTGTGGTCATACTATAACTACGCCCACTTTTCATAAATCATTATAATTCCTTAGTTGGACAAATGTTGATAGTAAAACTTGTTGCGAAGGTGTTTTGAGTTGCCACGCCTGCTTTAACCGTATTCAAACAAATTTTGTATATACCTCCTTAGGTATAATGAGCAGTCTTCTGTTTTAAAAAAGTGGGCTGTCTGCCCTCTTTTCAACCCACTGGTTGGTTTATTTTAATTTCAATCGAACTTATACCACATCGTTTGTCCCATTTCAACCAAATTTCGCATAGATATTTTGTAGTATAATAAGCAATCCGTTGTTCAGAAAAGTAGGCGGTATTATACAAGGGGGCTTGGAACTTTAATTTTAATCCGTTTGTCCGACTTCAGCCAAATTTTTCACATATTTATTTTTGAATAATGAGCAGCGCGTAGTCTAGAAAAGTGTGCGATGTTGGACATGGGGCGTGTAACTTTAATTTTAATTGAACTCCTTCTGCACCGTTTGTTCAACATACACTAAATTTTGCTTATAGACTCTAAAATATTTGTTGGAATTTGTTATCAAAATTGATGTAAATTTTTGTCGAGTTTTCAGTTTTAGTCTAATTTTAATACCTTTTTGTCACATTTAAAAGAAATAAAACAGTAATTGTTTAATTTTTAACAAAAAGTTATGCAGAATTGAAATATACGTCAAAAAAATGTTTAAATAGCGACACAAACGTGTGTAATGGTGAACACAAGATATGTTAAAATTTCAAATAATACAGAGACTGCTAAATTTTAAACAAAAAATTATACAAAATTAATATATAAAAAAGTGTCGAAATCCCAACACAATAATGTGAAATTTGAGCACAAAATGTATATGCATTGACTTTTGTTTTCGTTCATATTAATATTTATCGTGCGTGTATCGGTACGTGCTTAGTTCAGTTTAAACGTTTGATTAATCATTTATATGAAGTTTAATATACGTTTAATAGTATATATAAGTTTAATTAAATAAGCACAATTCTCTTCTTCGAAGCAGTGCGTAAACAACAGCTCAGCCAACGGGTTGCGCTTTGTTGAAGCTATAGAAGCGTATTAACAATCACTAGCCTTGGAGCCCTGCTTTATATGCGTGAGAGTGTGTTGCAATAACCTCAAACCTTACAAGGATGTGGTGGATCATCTAACTGTCCTTAATATGAAGGAAAATTCGGAGTCATTGCATGAACTGTCCGATGAAGCAGGCGCTGCTGCTGCGGTAAAGGATATATAGTTTCTTTTGTTTGGAGAAGGTGTGCTAATAGTCGGCAACACTTTACCGACCGTAAGTACATAAATTTACACACGTCGTCTTTTACATACTTTTTTGTTCATTATTCAATAATAAATGTTGAATTTAAGAACATGTGTAAAACTAAGCATTTATAGTCGATAATGTGTTGCCGACGTTTATCATCGTAAAATTCAACAGAAATAATTTCATTCTGCAGATTGAGGGACCATTTCGAATATTTATTATAATTTAAAATGAGAAAGAAACCATATAGAAGCTTCTTAAGGATTCATTTGCCTAATAATAATTTACGGAGAATAATATGGAGGTATTCTGAATCTCATATTTATTTATTTATATACTCTTCTCATATTTAGCTATTTTTTTTTTTTGTAAATTTTCTCATCTCATGAGTAGGAAGTTAGTGAAATTTGCTAAGAAACACGATTGGGGCACTTTCAAGATCATTGCTACACAAAAATCTGGCTTAGGCGAAATATTTGTAGCACAAAACACAAAAAATATGAGAGTGGTGGATCAGGAGGCACACAATCTGCAGAATGAATTGACGAATTAAAAAAAAAAATTGAGATCCTGTACTCACGAAACGGAGTATGAGGTCATGTTCTGGGAGTGCTTCTCTACTAGAAACAATAGCAGTTTCTCCGGTACATTTTGGCTCTCGCACTATGTTATTAGTGATATGAGCAGACCGTAGTCTAAAAATAAGAAGGAAGTCGACAAGGGGCGTGTTCATTTAATTTTAATACTTAATTTTAGTAAATATATAGGGGTTGGTAGGGTCTATACCAGTGATGCACAGCGTTGGCAGAGCTTCCAACACGAACGCAACATTGTTTGTCTTAGTACGTGTTTACAAACCATTTGTGCATGAGATATTTACTGCTTGAAGCACAGACAAGAACTGATCCTCTGCTAGCGTCGCAGAACTTCGGTATCTTCTCAAACACGACTTGTATGTGAAAACCGGGCAGGGTGTTCCGTATCAAAAGGACAATCCTGCGGTAGTTGATTCCTTGGGTAAGACAAAAAAGGTAGGGGTGTCCATCTCTCCCCTTTTCAGAGTTATAAGGGAAAGTTTACGAAAAATTATTAAAAAATGTGTAATCAGCTCTAGGCTTATAATATCCAAACTAATGCAACTACAAAAAAATAAAAGACCATGTTGAAAAGCTAATTAAATAGTGTACCAAGACTTGTTGCAGTTTGATAATTTGATGCTGCCGAAGCACTTTTTATAAAATCTTCTTTATAAAAAAATTGATATTTATTTTTTTTTTTTTATTTCTATTCCGATTTGAATGAAAATTCGTCTAAGATTTTAATTTTTCTAATGATGCAGCTTGAATTTCCTATTAGTTGTCTTCAATTATTTCCTTCAAAGTTTCTACGTAAAATCAATTACTTACAAGCATTTATTTCAAAAACGATAGAAATTTTCATTATAACTGCTCCATAATAAGGTAGGCAATGAGCGGAAAGTGAGTTCTATCAAATCCATTTATTTAAATTTGTGTGTGACAACCTACGTATGCACCTAGAAAAAAAAAAACATGAGCTTTTCGATACGCGAATACGCTGAAATGATTTTTGTCTAAGGTTTTTGCGATGGTAACTTACCGCGGGTAAGATCTGAGTATCATTGACGTTATCCAAGTCGTCGCATTCCATCAAGGCGAGTATTTTCAGAAGCGTATGATTGCCTCCTCAATACGGGAACTCTTACTTCCGGAAGAAGTGAAAACCACGGCAGACAGAGAAATCAGCGGAAATAGAATCCAACATTGTGTAGTTGGTTGAGAACAATCCAAGAATTAGCATACGCAGAGTTGCTTTAGAATTGAATACCTCAGTCACAAGGATTTACAGAGTTTTGAAGAGCGAACACATGCATCCATATCACTTAACACCAGTTCAGGACTTACTTTCAGGAGATAAGCCAAGGCGAGTGAGATGAGGGATGAAGCACAATTTAATCGAGACAGTGCTGTAAGTTTTCATAATTTACATGAGTGGAAGCGCAGCAATCCCAATTAAACGCATTCATCATCATTTCAGAGGTAAGATAATTATAATAATGGACCCCCTACCACAAAATTTTTTTTTTGTCTTGACCCAAGGAATCAACTGCCGCAGGATTGTCCTTTTGATAAGGAACACCCTGTATACCAAGCACCATACAAAAAGTGGGCGGCACTGTAAGCGAGGCGTGACCATTTTTTGGAAACTATATAAAGGGTGATTTTTTAAGAGCTTGATAACTTTTTTTTTAAAAAAAACGCATAAAATTTGCAAAATCTCATCGGTTCTTTATTTGAAACGTTAGATTGGTCCATGACATTTACTTTTTGAAGATAATTTCATTTAAATGTTGACCGCGGCTGCGTCTTAGGTGGTCCATTCGGAAAGTCCAATTTTGGGCAACTTTTTCGAGCATTTCGGCCGGAATAGCCCGAATTTCTTCGGAAATGTTGTCTTCCAAAGCTGGAATAGTTGCTGGCTTATTTCTGTAGACTTTAGACTTGACGTAGCCCCACAAAAAATAGTCTAAAGGCGTCAAATCGCATGATCTTGGTGGCCAACTTACCGGTCCATTTCTTGAGATTAATTGTTCTCCGAAGTTTTCCCTCAAAATGGCCATAGAATCGCGAGCTGTGTGGCATGTAGCGCCATCTTGTTGAAACCACATGTCAACCAAGTTCAGTTCTTCCATTTTTGGCAACAAAAAGTTTGTTAGCATCGAACGATAGCGATCGCCATTCACCGTAACGTTGCGTCCAACAGCATCTTTGAAAAAATACGGTCCAATGATTCCACCAGCGTACAAACCACACCAAACAGTGGATTTTTCGGGATGCATGGCCAGTTCTTGAACGGCTTCTGGTTGCTCTTCACTCACAATCGCATTAATTGTTTGCTCACTTTCGGGCTATTCCGGCCGAAATGCTCGAAAAAGTTGCCCAAAATTGGACTTTCCGAATGGACCACCTAAGACGCAGCCGCGGTCAACATTTAAATGAAATTATCTTCAAAAAGTAAATGTCATGGACCAATCTAACGTTTCAAATAAAGAACCGATGAGATTTTGCAAATTTTATGCGTTTTTTTTAAAAAAAAAGTTATCAAGCTCTTAAAAAATCACCCTTTATTTCTACTTCGATAAACTCAATTCAGGCAAAAACAACATAAATAACAACGATTATGTGATGTTTTTAACAGATTAATGCTTACAATTTCATATTAAATAACTCGACGAATTTTTAACTAATTTCAATGAAATAAAAGTTGTTGGATGTATAATTAAGCAAGCTTTTTCATTATAATCAATTTTAATAGTAACGCACTTTAATACAAGCTACTCATGGGAGCAACGGCTACGATGCATATTCAAACTGCTGTGCTGTAGTGTTGCCACAGCCTCTAATTATTTTTTATCTAAATTCCAAAAAAAATTTCACATCAAAAACAAAAGTTTATGAAATGTGATTAATCAAAAAATTTATTATTTCAAACCATTTTTAAAGTATCCAGGGAATATATAATTTATTGTAAGTAGTACATTTAATACATAAATTTTCAATTAAATGTATTATTTTATTGTACATATGGTTGCATGAGATTAAAATCAACACATAAATTGACAAAAATCATAAAAGTAACTTAGTCACATTTTTAAAAATAAATATTTAATAATTGTTAACAATGTTAATGTTAAAACGAAGAAACATATACAGGTAGTGGCCAAATTAATAGTGACAACCAAAATGTAAATTATCGTTATATTGATTACTCAAAAATGACACAAAAGTTAGTTTTTAAACTAACTTCCATATGACATGTATTTGCTTATGTAGTATTGTGAATTTATGACGAAAATTAATTTTAACTTGGTAAAAAATAGTTAAAAATGCAATTGCAATTAATTGGCCATTCACTACATATCGACGGTTAAGCGCACAAAAGACAAAATGAACTTTTCTGGAAATTTAATTATTTTCATTTTTATGCGCTATGTTTACTTCGTTGAAAAATCCCGAAAAATTAAATAAAAGAAAAAAGGAACATTGTTTGAAACATAGCTATTTCACTTTTTGTAAAGTAAAGTCAATCTAGATGTCTGTTCTTACAGATATTTTTTCGCTGACCATACAAGGTGCGGACTATTTTTACTAATTATAAATTCTTTGGAAAGCATTTTATTATTTATGGCTTTAAAATCGGGTATGTTTCTTAGTTTTGGTTTTTTTAAAGAAAGGCTTAAAAATTGTCTTTCGGTGAGGAAGTGTCATTAAATTTTAAATAAAATGTGTTAGTTCTATATAGCAGTTTTCTTCCATGTCATTTTTAAAAGAAGCAACTTTGCCCCAAAAGTCTACAATATCCATGTCGCTTTTTGGGCCAAATTTAGAAAATCGTAATAGTTTCCACTGATAATTTCTCTTCATTACCGTCACACAGTGGGCGAAATGGTTAATTTAGCGGAATTAAATTAATAACTCCAAAATATATAAAGATATCGAAATTAAATTCGGCATGGGGCATTAAATACGATTTCAATTTAAATTGTTTATACTCATATTTAAATACAATTTCATTTTTTATTTGTATTTTTGTACTTTTACTTATTTTTATAAGGTTTTATTTAACTTCCCTATAGGAACAAACTAACTTGTTTTTAAAAACAACTAATTAAAAAACTAGTTTAAAATAAACCAGTATATGAACTACTTTAAATTATATTAAGGCGGCATCCACTTCAATATATGAAGTAATTGCAATACTACTTAAAAACCAGTGATTGATAAACTACTTTGAATTATATTAAGGCGGCAACTACTCTGATGTTGGCATGTTTTATTTGAAAATTTTTATTAGAATACAAGCTTATATATATTTAACCGTGTTATTCCATCAAATATTATTAATTTTTGGCCATCAGTAATAGTTTTCAATTGGTTATTTTAAAGCAATTAAAAAAATAATTTAAATGTAATTAATTTAACAATTAGTTGAAAATATATGCAGACGACAGTCAATTGACTTATTTAGCGGACATCACCATACAAAATAAGTTAGTTCGTTCTATGGAAAAAAGTCAGAATTTCAACTAGTTGTGGTTGACAAAAAACTACTTAATCAACTACTTTTAAATTAGTTGATTTTCCTACAGGGTACCCTATAGGAACAAACTAACTTGTTTTTAAAAACAACTTATTAAAAAACTAGTTTAAAATAAACCAGTATATGAACTACTTTGAATTATATTAAGGCGGCATCCACTTCAATATATGAAGTAATTGCAATACTACTTAAAAACCAGTGATTGATAAACTACTTTGAATTATATTAAGGCGGCAACTACTCTGATGTTGGCATGTTTTAATTGAAAATTTTTATTAGATTACAAGCCTATATATATTTAACCATGTTATTTCATCAAATATTATTAACTTTTGGCCATCAGAAATATTTTTCAATTGGTTATTTTAAAGCAATTAAAAAAATAATTTAAATATAACTAATTTAGCAAGTAGTTGAAAATATATGCAGACGAAAGTCAATTGACTTATTTAGCGGACATCACCATACAAAATATGTTAGTTCGTTCTAGGGAAAAAAGTCATAATTTCAACTAGTTGTGTTTGACAAAAAACTACTTTATCAACTACTTTTTAATTAGTTGATTTTCCTACAGGAATTCTACTGATAGCCATACAACAAAAACCTTTTAATAGATTATAGTGTTATGCTGTAGCATAGCTTCAGTTGTAATTAATATTGAATAAATCATTCCGCGTATCGAAGGAGTTTAACTGAATGCATAGTGTAGTGACTTCATACACAGCGTTATCGGTTGGTTGTGGGTTCGAATCTCAACGGCATGCGAAGGTAAAATTTTTGTTTTTTATATTTAAATTTAATTTAATTTAATGTTCTTGTTATAATAGACGTCAAGCAGCAAGAAAAGCCGAGAAGTCATTAATTTCTCAGAAAAAAACGGTGTTGGTAAAAGAAAAATGTTTGGTGTTTCTGATTTCAGCCAAGCAAATCACAGAACGAGAGGCGGGCGGAAGCTTAAAAAAAAAAGTAAAATAAAAAAACCACAACCCGAAAAATGTTATATTTTTGAAATTATATTTTTTTATAAAAAGTAGTGTATAAAAAATTATCAAATACTTGGTTAATTTATCACCCAAATAAAAATATTCAAGTCAACATGTAAAACTTAGGCGTCTTGATGAAGTACTAGGGAGGCTGAAAACTGCCAAAGCCATCTTATAAATAACACTAGGTTTTTTTCAATTTAGCATTAGCTTTCTTCTCAGTGTAGTCGATGAACAGCTATACGCAAGACTACGTCAATGTCTTCGTAGAGCTCATACAGCTCGTGGTTCATTCGAATGCGATAGTCATCGACGACTCAAACAGGACCGAAGATTTTGCGAAGAACTTTTCTCAGGAACACTCCCAGAGCAGCTGCGTCAGTTTACGAAACTACCCATGCCTCAGCGCCATAAAGAAGCACAGGTAGAACGAGCGCCTTGTAGAGCGTTAGCTTTGTCGATCGAGTAAGGGCTCCGGAACTTAGTTGCTTTCTGAGCCCGTAGTAGCATCTAATATAGGGCTGCCAGACGTCCCGGTTTTCTGGGACATGTCCCGGTTTTTGATTGCTTGTCCAGGTCCTACCTTAATATGTCCCGGATTTGTCTTTCATTTAATTTTTTGTGTGCTTGTTTTCCGCGCCTGCTGTAAGTTGTACTTTTGTACTTGTACTTTTCATGTAAGTTTTTAAATTTAAAATCGTACAGTATTTATACGCAATACCTAATCATAATGCTAATATTGAGCAAATTTTTTCACTTATTTCATCTCAGTGGACTAAGGAAAGAAATTCGCTCAATATAAGCACTATAGAAAGCATAATTTAATGCAAAATCAATTTTGAATTGACTTGCACAGAGTTTTCCAATTATATTAGAGGCAAGCCGGAAATTTTAAAACAAGTTCAAAGTAATGAAAAATATGACTGAAATTTTAATTGTAATTTTTTTATGAATTTTTATTGAAGAATGAAATTTAGTATTTTTTGTTAAGAAATCTACATAAAAAATATGTGAAAATACAATTTTTGAATCATAACTTTTTATTAAAGTTTACTAAAGTTTTATTACTTCACAACTTTACTTTAACGTTTTTTTTTGCCAACATTTGAAGCGTCGACGCGAATAACGTTGTAAGCGACATATTATAAGTTTTCATGATTTGAATAAAACGTTTTTTATGGCGCACTTAGAGTCATTTGATTTTGATTTCCAGTTTTTGGTGTATGAGTTCTAAAGAAATTTGCCTGTATATATACGCCAGAGCATTTTTAACGGTATTGTGCAAAAACTCATTTTTGATTAATTTGTCGCTTAACAACGTTATTCGCGACGACGCTTCAGTTGTTGGAGAGGTACAGGGGTATTTTTCAGTAGTTTGACCAAAGTGTCTCGGCTTAGCAATAAACATATCTGGCAGCCCTAATCTATTAACAACTGCAGCAGTATTGCCATCATCCTTTTCATGTATAAATTTATTCCGGTAAGGGTCTCCTTATTCCAACAAATCTACCAACGCTATAGCAACACTTGATATATCATTAGAAAGTTCTTGAGCTGTAGGTAAGCAGAAAATTTATAAAATTTTTGATAAATGGTAGCGTTGAGCAGATATGAGCGTTTAAAGTTGAAAAAAATGGCAAAAATACTTAAGACACGAACTCGATTCAATGTAAATGAGAAAGTGTGATTTCTAAAGTGAAGTAGGGAAGTACACCCGGTTTTCGAGGGATTATCACTAGTTGTTATTATTATTGACAGTGCAAAGGTATATAAACTTCTTGACTACTTCAAAGTTATGGCTGCCGAATAAAATGTAGGAGCCTAGACGCAGCGCTCCCTTGATTGTAGATAGCATAAAAAAAAAACGGAATACCCATTTCAACCCTTGAAAGGACTTTGACCGAGCTTCTTATGATAAGTTGTGTTGTGTGGGTTTGTGAAATGTTTGAACACTAATCATGTAGAACTGGGCGTACAAGATTTATGCCGACTCCGAACGGCTTATGTTCTCAAGAAGCTTTTCATGGTAGTTTTTACTCTCTGAGCTTTGCCATTATATGCAGATAGGTGACGGCCGAACAGAAAAACAAATTCAATTGAAAAAAATTTCTTTCAGGTGGGATTCGAACCCATCTGGCGAATGGGCCACACACACTACCCACTGCGCCACGGCCGCCACGTAGACAGCATATACTTATATATATATATATATATATATATATATATAAACCCTTTTTGGCTGATTCCTTTTCGATAGCAGTGAAAGGTAACATATCTCTTGGATCTACCGACAATATTAATATCATCAGCGTACGCAAGGAGCTGGACACCTTTCTCGGGCTAACAAACGCAGCTTTATAATCGACAAACAGATGCTGTGTGTCAGTTTGGTTTTCGTGGGTTTTTTCCAGGACTTGTCGTAGCGTGAAAATCTGGCCTATGGGGGATTTCCCAGGTTGAAGCCACACTGATAGAGTTCAATCAGTGTTTTTGTAATCGGCTTTAGTCTTTCACACAGTATGCTTGAACGAACCTTATATGCGATGGAAATAAGACTGATACCTCGATAGTTGGCAGAGATTGTTGGGTTTCCTTTATTAAGTATAGGGCAAAGTACGCTGAGTTTCCTATCGTTGGGCAAGCTTTCCGCTAGCCATGTTTTGCTGATGAGCTGATGCATGCGCCCTATCAATTTATCGCCGCCAGTTTTAAGCAATTCAGCTGATAGGCCGTCAGCACCCGCTACTTTATTGTTTTTGAGTCGTTGGATAGCAGCTCGAACCTCTTCATGGCTAGGTGGTGATACTTCCACTCTGTCATTGTAGATTGGTGGCGCTGAACTGTGCTCTCCATGGGCGGCAATGGCGGAATCGTCGCAGTAAATAAATTGGAGAAGTGCAGTCTCCATAATCTCAGCGCACACTGCGTAACTGCAAGTAACTCTCCATTTTCATCTCTACAAGTGGATGCTCTGGGCTTGAAACCTTGTGTAAGACGCTTAACCTGTTGATAGAATTTTCGTGCATGCTTCTTGCCCTTGTACCTCTCTACTTCTCCACGCTCACGCTTTTCCTGCTCTTTCCTTTTTTTTTGGTCTGAAAAGGCAGCTCTCTTCCTTCCTATTTTCGCGGTAGTTTTCTCGCACGGCTCGTATTGCAGCTGACTGCAGCTTTTTTCTATAAGCGGCGTTTTTTACTGCTGTCGCGATGAGACACTCCTAATCGTACCACTGGCTCCGAGATTGCGGACACTGGAGGCAAATGTCTGTGGGAACGGGCTAAGATAATTTTAAATTTACTCTCGATAAAGTAAATAATACATCGCATTATCTTGCAGTTAAAATTTTAACTTTGATATTTGCTTCGTTTGGAAGATACAGCCTAAGATACAGTCAAACTTCGTGAAACTTCACCACATAGTATATGGTGAGTGTTACATGGCTTTTTCAAATTTCAATAATGGATTGTTTTTGATTAGCTCCAAATGTCAAAAAAGCTACTCTGTATATTTTTTTTTTTTAGATTTTTAAATTGTGACCTAAATCTCCCTATTTGCCCATTTGTCCGCCCAAATACAAAATATGCAAATAAATAAAGAGAAATAATAGTCGTACAGGAATAAAATGTTGTATGTAAGTTGTTGTAAGTTGTAAGAATATGAACACACAGAGCAAACCAAATTTTAAATCCACCTACAACCACGTCTACCTCCAATACGCCACGAATTTTTCAAAGACCATATTTTCTTTCATATTGGACCGATTTCGAAATAACACGGTACGGAGACATATCGTTCCCTATGCGCCCAATTATCGTAAGCGCAAAAATGGAAATTTTACAGGAAACGGTTTTTTTTATTTTTTTATACACGATTTTATTATTACTTTTATTACTATTTCAACAATATAGGTATGTGGAAAGCTATGTCTGATGCTAAATTGATAAATGAAAAAAAAAAAATTTCGAAAAATTTACGTTTTCGATAATTGGGCGCATAGGGACGACATATTTATGTGCAAAATTGAACACCACCCCCCCCCCCACCCCCATAAAACATCATTTTTGTTTTATGGGGGTGGACAAATGGACAAATAGGGAGACTTAGGCCCTACAAACCGAAACAGAGAGCGAAATGCATTCATTTTTGTAATTTTCGGCTGAAACCTAAACCGAAACTGAGCAGTTATATGAAAACGAAATTTTTTTATATAAATTTTTGTTTTATTAAAAGTAAGCAAAAATCATAAAATTTCATTCATATAAGAATAAAAATTTAATAAAAAATTAATATAAGGGGGGAGGAGTCAGGTTTTTAACTTTTCTTTTTACCATTTCTTTTTATTTTTTTTATATAAATACACAACATCTCAAGCATACTGTGTTCAAATTTGAAGTCAATGCGAGTAAAACTACTGGTGATATGAATTTATAAGTAAGTGTGCCTCGAGCGTCGATTCATAAGCTCATAAACTTTTAAACGTGTTTTTCTCAAAACTACTTTTTCAAAGTCCGTGTTCACTGCCCTTTAAAAAGTACTTGACCGATTTATTTAAAGTTTGGTACACATTTTTAACATATAATATACCTCCTCCAACGTTTAATTAATTTTTTTTTACATAAAGGGGTTTCCAGGGGTTTACAAAGGGGGGAACCCAGAAAATGGCGGAGTTTTTCGTGGAAAATAGCAGTTTACACTTTAGATGGCCATCAGAAATTTTTAAATAAAAACAAATAAATAATCATAGAATTTTGGCAGGGATTTGTTGTTGGACCATCGTAATAACAAACCTTAAATTTTTTTTGACCTGGCTTACGATATGCAATAATCTAGATTCTTCCTTTTTTTCTAATGTTGGTCCTTTTTCTATCAGTCCTCGTGTATATTTGTTCCGCGAGCACGCATAAAATAAAATAAAAATTTAAAGCTAATGGGTCAAAACATCAGACAGAGGGAAAATGGAACCCCCCCAATTGCCGACGAGCAGAGCCGTTAGTCGATGCGTGCTAACCTTCTAAGCTGATAATATAATTTTAATCTAACAGATAAAAAAAGGGGAAAAAAATCATTACAACCAGAGACCTCATTAATAAAACAAAGAAACGTTATATGTTACATTTATAAATATTATAATTATTACTTTTGGCGCCCAACGTGGGGCCTGACGGGTTTTTTTAACATTTTCAATTATAAGTCCCACGAAAACTCGGCTTTATATCTTCATTTTCTAAAATCTTTCTTTCTGTCTTATTTCGATAACTATTCTCACAGGAAATGCAATTGCTTTCAAATGTTAGTTTTGACCTGTGTTAATAATTCAAAGTTTCTTCTTACTTATAATTTCTTTTGGTTAAATTTGGTATGAATAGTATACAGTTTCAATTAACTGGACGTATAACAACCATATTTAATTTAAAGTGTTCTAAAATAACTTTCTGCAAGTTTTTTTTCTAGCGTTTGCTGACCGGAAATGCGGTTTTGTGGATAATAAGCTACAATCTGACCACAGCAAGATCTTAAAGCAGGATCTTAAAATTGTTCTTTCTCTTCGTCGCTTGGAATATTATTCTCTAGACTCTGAAGGCTGCTTAGTTTAAAACCAACGAAGAACAATCTTTTTCTTCCTTACTCCTAAATATTATTGCATTTTGTTTTGTTAGGTTAAAATAACCATTTTAAGGGCTCTGTTTGACATGCAACGAAACCAAATTTTTTTTCTTATATATTTTCTCTTATATTTTTTTTATTATTTAAAGGTTTTTTCTTAAAACTCTATTTGATTATTCGCAAGTTTAGCTAATTATAATAATAATTATTTTCAAATTCCTTTTTGGTGTTATACCAACAAAGTTAATATAGTAGGCTCTATTTTTTTCCTTTTTCCTCCAATTTCGATTTAAAACATCTGCTAGGTTCATAGTGCCAGCATTTGTATGAGTTCATAAATTTCCGTTTATTTAACTTTTAGTTCGCCACAGTAATGAAAACTTAGCGTCTGATTCGACTCTTCCTACTTGCCCTATCTGTGCAAAGCAAATTAGTAGTCGGTCTTTAGTAAAGACTAGTTGTGGTCATGATTTTAATGAACGCTTGTTTAATTAAGTTCGTTCAAACAAAGAGTAATTGCCCTGCTTGTAACTCAAGAATCACAGGTCCTTCAAGTTCTTCACAAATGTCCAAAACTACTACACCTACAAAATTTCTGACGCGGCGCACAATACTAGATCACACGCTCGGAAAACATCCCCAAATGACGCGGCTGATGAATCAAGTCACACTATTCCTCCTGGTACACGGTCTCAGTCTGATACATCTCAACACTTTATTCCAGAACAAGCACAAAGGGATACTTTAAGGAACTTGGTTACTGCTGCTGTTGGAGCTCAACATGCAGAACTTTTATCTACACTTAGTCAACAAATGACCCAAATAATAGAATCGAATATTGAGGTTGGGTTTAATCGGTTGAGATTTCTGAATACTTCTCAGATAGGTACACCACAACAAAACTTAATGGTCAATCCTTCTATACAGGGTCCGTCGCATAACGCCCAGGTTCAACCTATTGAACATCAAACTATTGAACAGCTGTTAGGCTTGCCTTCGGTGGCAGCTGTATCGAGCAACGAACGCGCTAATTTAATGGCTACTAGGTCGCTGCCAAACGATTCACCAGCTACTCGTAGTAGCAATACGCTTTCTTCTGTACCGGGAACGCCATTGTACCAGTACAAAGTTATGCCATTTGGGTTGTGCAACGCACCGCAAACAATGACGCGGTTAATGGACAAGGTGATTCCTGCTCATCTCTGAACTCAGGTTTTTGTTTATCTGGACGATTTGCTAGTTTTATCAGAAAGTTTCGATACACACTTGGAAGTGTTGAGAGAGGTAGCGGAGCACATAAAAAGAGCTAGGTTGGCCTTAAACGTAGAAAAAAGTAAATTTTGTCTGCGTGAAATTAAGTATTTGGGACATATCGTTGGCAACGGTACCATTCGAACAGATCCAGAAAAAGTATCCGCTATAACCGAATTTCCGCCACCTCGATCCGTTAAGCAGATCCGACGGTTTTTAGGTATGTCAGGGTGGTATAGAAAATTTATTAAAAACTATGCTTCGATCACAGCTCCTCTGACTGATTTACTTTGAAATAGTTGAACATTTTTGTAGAATAAAGATGCTCAAAAGGCTTTTGATGATTTGAAGTCCATTTTAAGCTCAGCGCCTGTATTGCACAGTCCAAATTTTTCGCAACCATTTTTCATACATTACGATGCTTGCAATACGGGTATAGGAGGTGTATTGGTTCAGATGAATGCGGAGGGTGAAGAGTTTCCTATAGCATTTATGCCAAAGAAACTCAACCAAGCCCAACGTAACTATTCGGTAACCGAACAAGAATGTTTGGTTGCAATGCTAAGCATTAAAAAGTTCAGAGCATACGTGGAAGGACATGAGTTCACAGTGGTGACAGATAATGCTTCACTTAAGTGGCTCATGTCTCAAACAGACCTGAGTACAAGACTCGCAAGATGGGCTTTAAAGCTTCAGGGCTTTTCTTTTAAAATTCAACATCGTCGAGGATGTCGAAACATAGTGCCTGATGCTCTTTCTAGAGTGAATACTACTGATTTGTCTGCTTTAGATATTGAGGTTTCGGTTAATTTGAAGTCAAAAGAATTTCAATCAGATGAATATAGTTCTCAGGTTAAAAAAATTAAAGAAAGCCCTAGTAAGTTTCCCGACTTAAGAGTAATCGATGATTTTTTGTATAGAAGAAGCGAACACGCGAGTGGTGAACAACTGCATGATGACCACGTTTGGAAACTGTGGATTCCAAAAGGTCTGGTGGAAGAAGTCCTGTTGAAAGCCCACAATGATTCGTTGGCGTCACATGGTGAATTTAATAAAACACTTGAAAGAGTACGTCGGCATTTTTACCGACCAAATCTAGTAGTTGACGTCAAAAATTTTATGAACTCTGGTGAGGTGTGCAAAACCACAAAACATCCTAATTTTGTTACTCGACCACCAATGGGTAAACCATCTGCTCCGTATCTTTCAGAAATGTTGATTTTTTAGGGCCCTATCCCAGATCTCGCTCGGGTAATATAGGTATTTTCATCGCCCTTGACCATTTCTCAAAGTACACATTCTTGAAGCCGGTCCATAAATTCACTGCTGATGTTGTTATAGAATTTTTGGAACAAACCGTTTTTCATGCGTTTGGAGTCCCAGAGACCATTGTTTCTGATAATGGCTCACAATTTAAGTCTAGCGTTTTTAGTAGTTTTCTCAGAAAGTATAAAGTCAATCATGTTTTTACTGCCATCCATTCACCCCAGTCGAATGCAAGCAAACGAGTCAATCGTTCTATTATCACTGGTATAAAAGCATACATTAATCCTGATCAGAAAAATTGGGATGAAAATCTCAGTCAGATCTGTTGCGCACTTCCTTCGTCTGAGCAAGCTTCATTGGGCACATCACCATATTACATTGCCTTTGGCCAACACATGATTACCGACGGTGCCATATATCATTTGCTGCGTCAACTCAATTTACTCGAAGATCGTACTGTTAGGTTTACTAGAGAAGAATCCATGGGTATCTCAAGACATAGGACAGTTCTACATAATAAATTTGGTTTCATTATGTAGATTGGCACTTAATTCATTTATCCAAAAATTTCTCCCATGCTGTTTTTCTACGATCGTCACCTTGATACCAACGGGACAGAAGTTCTTGTCGGCCAAGCGTGGAGAGCAGTATTTACTCGGCGATCGGCATGGTAAAATCGAGGCTCTGACCAAGCGTGTTTAGAAAAAAAAAACTACATAGCTTAAAGTGAGAAAAATAATACGGAAAAACTATAAGTGAAAAATTATAAAACATAAAGAAAATTTCGAAATGTAAATTATTCGCAAATCGGGAAAAAACTTGGTTTATCGCGGCTAAATTTATATAATCATGTGTTTTAAATTAAAAAAAAGAAAGATAACTATTTTGCTATAGTTAAAATTCAATTTGTTTATTCTAAGCTTGTTAAAAAAAAAAAAAACAAGAAAAAAAAAGGAAATCCAGGCTTTAAAGTGATTTAAAGTTATATATATAAGCTCACGGTAAAAAGAAAAAAAAATACAGGTGCGTCGTTGGACACACGAGAAAAGCGAAGCCTTTTCACAGTTTCATACACACAGAGGAAACATTTGAAATTATAAATTTTTCGGGTATAATTTGCCTAAGACCTTCGGCCAGAATGGGTTATCTAAGGCAATCGCATTATTTTGCCATTAGGCAATTTATGCTAGAACTTGTGTGTTCTTATGAAAGCCTTCTACTAAAATGGGTTGCTGTAGATTTAAGGCAATATTACAAAAGAAACTTGGGTATCATATCATAACCTTAGGTATGTTATACTTATACTAGTAAAAATTTCCTAAGCCCTTTGCAACAAGCGCTTGCGTTGTTCTCTTAGGATTTGTTTGTTTTTTTCATCTTTTCAGCTTTGTTTAACACTTGTCAGTTTTTTATTTTTCATTTTTTAATCAACTTAATTTTTACTTCATATTAACTCATCACTAGTCTTGCGTAGTTGTTTCTTTGTACTGAGAAGATTAGAACTGATAACTTTTTCGTAAATATACTTATAAAACAAATTTTACGTTTTTTTAGAATCCATTTCCAGAACGATAATAATTTTGCTCTCGTCAAATTTTGACGTTTCGTTCGGATTTTTTTTCTTACAAAGACCCAACTTCACACTGAGATTACGTCTTCGCTCGTTACTGAGTCAGCTGTGTTCGTTTGTGTCTGACACTCTTCATACATGGATCCAAAACAGCTGATTTTCGCCTGTTTAACGATGCGTTCGTGAAATACACGCATCGTTTGTTTTACCTAAACAGGGCATACGACTCAAGGGCTTTTTGCAAATATTACAAACAATAAAAAAGTTGTATTTACACTTATAGCATTTAATTAGTTGCGCTTACTTTTTGTGCAATGAAGACCTCTTGAATTTTTTTGTTGTGTTTCTAGTCACTTTTTGATGCTGACAATAATTTTCAAGATAAGGCTTGAGAAAGCACAGTAGTGATGCCACCACTGCAATACACCCCGATCATATCTAATATATGCCAACAAAAACATTGATGATGAGTAGTTGATTGATTTAATTTTGTATATGAGCGATTCCATCAATTTTCTGTCAACTGTGGCGTTCACCGTTTGGGATATTTTTGTAACCTTTCAAATTTGAAGACAATGTTATAAAATTTTTAAAATAATTTGTTCTTGCCTTTTTTATTTTAGCTACAAGCATGTACAGTTTCAGTCATGATTTCTTTTAATTTTCATGGTCTGTTGTTGGTCCAAAAAAACAAAAATAATATAAAAATAAAAATCATGACCTTTTCGAAATAAATAATTAGGCAATTCACAAGGTGATGTAAAGTTTGAATTATTGTAAGTGAAAAGTTTTCTCATTTTGTTCCCTATAAGTACAGCGATTTCATTCAAATTTTGGTTAGGCACACAATAAAATTGGCCACATAAAGCTATTTTTTGTACATCACTTTGTATGGGAGGTAGGCGTACTTTCGGTCCGATCACGCAAATTTGAATTACTAATAAGAAATCTATTTTCTTCTAAATTTTCAGGCAGACTCTTCAAAGCAAAGTAAAAAAATAAAATCTTATTTTATGCTCACGCACCCATTTTAAAGAAATTTTCATATATTTTTTTTTTTTTTGGTAAAGCTGAGAAAATTCTGTATAGATTGCGTAAATTTTTTCGAGATGGGTTCTCTGTAAACTCAGCCAAAATAAATAAAAAAAAAATAAATAAAACACTGTATATGTCACGCTTTTTTTTGTGTAGAAGATACAATGAAACAAGCAGAAGAATTGATATTTTTTGTAAATTTTTTTAAGTTATTTTAATATTAATATCATTATATTAGTAACTTTAAAATATAATTATATTAGTATATTGATATTGTTATATTAACTAAAAATTAAAAAAAAAATATTTGGAGGAGCTTAGCAGGTTTTAGCGGATTCTTTCTGCAAATTTTTTTTTTTGCAATAATTTTGATCAGCAGTAGCTGGCAATACTCTGTAGAAGCGACAATAAAGCAACCAAAAGCGTTACACTTACCGTGTTTTATTTATTCTTTTATTTATGGCTGTGTGTACAAAGAACCAACCCATTTTGGAAATAAACGCTGTCTATCTAGAATTTTCTAAGCTTTTTAATAATATTTTTTTTTAAATTACAATTTTTTTTCAAATTTTTATTGGGGGAGAGGGCAAAAAAACTAGATTTTATTTTTAACCTTGCTTTTAAGGGTCTTTCTCAAACATTTTTAATGCGACTATTTCTTTCGACATGTTATGTTTTTCAATATAAAAATGCATTATAACATTTTTTTCTATTCCAACAACAAACCATGAAATATACAAGAAATCATGACTGAATCATATTTTATTGGAGAAATACCATAATTCGTGTCATGTTTTTCTATATAAAAAACATTATTACTTTTTATCTTTTGTCCAACAACAAACCATGAAAATCAAAAGAAATCAGGACTGAAACATATTGTATTAGAGAAATACCACAATTGATGGTATCTGAAATAAAAACTGTGAAAAAAATTGCTTTTACATATTTTTCGCCATTGTGTTCAAATTAGGAAAGTTCCAATAAAAATGTCAGAGGTTGACCTCCACAGTTAGTCGATAATTGGTGGAATCGCTCATATAAAGTATGAAATAAAAGAAAAACAATACGAAACTAATTAAAAACTTTATTTTGGTAGTATCTATCTATACAACTTCTATTTCACAAGGTTTTTTTCACGATTTTCAAAAAAGAACAGAAAAAATACAAAGTTTTCAACAAGGCCTGTAGAGCAATTTTTGTGGTCATACACCAAACATTATGGTTTTTGTCAATATTTGTAACTTTTTAATTTATTTTTATTTTGATATCGTTTTTATTTCGACTCTCTTTATTATCTTAGTTACCACTGCTTATGAATTTGCTTCTCTCAGAAGTCTCATTAGCTGCAGTCTCATTTTTTTATTTTTCCCAAGCTCAATGAAAGTTAAAGTTTTCCATTATTTGTAGTAACTTCATGTCAAACTTTTGTAAAACTTCTGAATTTTATTGCGGAATGACCTTACAACAGCTTTTATATCAACTATGGCTTCTTTAGAGAGTTTCTGGTCGCAAATTCTGTAACAACCGAGTTGAAGCTTCAACCATAGAATCCTCAAATTTCATAGCCTAATATAACCTTATATAATAAAAGTTAGTGTGTTGGCTGGGTTTTTTTATTAGGGTATTTATATTTTAAATAGGGTGGGTGATACTCATAACACAGCCAATTAGCATCAAAATTGTCTTTCTCCGCATCACAGGCCCGTAGACAAGGGGGGTTTTAGGTGTTCAAACCCCATCCCCCCTTAGGGTCCAGAAAGTATAAAGAAATGAGACTATTGAGACAAATGAGACTATTAAATTCAAAATGTGATTTTTTTTTTAGATAAACTGATAATGATGTTCATTTTCTTGAAAACTTCGCTTAATTATTGAAACATTTTTTTGGCCAAGTGAAAGATTAATTTTGCTCACAGAGTCACAATCATTATATTGGAATTCATCTCCAAGGAGGTTGTATATTAAAAATCAGTTTCAATGCTCAAAAAGTCCCAGTAAAATATATATATGAAATTATGTCTAGAACGAATATAATTTTGTAAATTGAAGAAAATTAGATTGACATTTTTTATGCCATATCTACCCAGCAAACCATAGTTGACGACTATGTTGAAATTCCGACTAATTCGTAACTATTCGAGTAAAATTGCCTTGTTTTCGAACTGTCTGAACGAAATCGTAACTTTTTCGTAACATTTTCGTTAGGACTCGTTACGAAATCGTCACGATGGTTAGGTTAGGTATGAAGGGTCGTGCACCGTTACCGGCGCTTCCGCGGGGGCCTATAGGTCCATTACGAATCCCTTTTTATAGTTGTGGTACCAAGTTAAACCATTGTTCCGATTTGTTCCTCAAACCATCCTGTGCTTTTTATGAACCTCCAGATGTCTAGCAGTGGTGTGTTCACCAACTCTTCCAAGTCTTTGAAAAATCTGTTCCCCATGTGTCGGAGTCGACGATTCTGTAGACTTGGACATTCGCATAGTAGGTGAGTTATTGTTTCTATTTCCTCCGGGTCTTTGCAGCTCCGACAAAAGTCTGGCGCTGTTATACCTATTCTATTGGCCATTACCCCAATGGGGCAATGACCCGTTAGAACTCCAACAAGGATCCGGATTTCCCGTTTGACCAAAAGCAGAAGGCTTCTAGTTCTTTTCTCATTTAGCTCAGGCCAAAGCCTTCGAGATATGTTGCAGTCACCTCTGGAAGCCCAGTTTGTGTTGGCAATATCTCTGGCTTTTAGTTCTATACTCCTTTTGACGACGCCTATTGGAATGTGCACATCTGTGTCAGCTCTGTTTGTACTTGCGGTTACTCCACGCCTTGCCAGTTCATCTGCTGCGTCGTTCCCTTCAATATTGCTATGTCCGGGAACCCAGCAGAGAGTGACGTTGTGGGTATTGCAGATACTGTTCAGTGCAAGTTTACAGTTTTGCACCGTTCGAGCCTTCGTCGTTTTACTGCTCAGTGCTTTGATGGCCGCTTGGCTATCCACAAAAATTACTACCCTTGTAGGGGTAAGATTTTTCCTGTAAATGGCCCGTGCAGCTTTTTCAATAGCATATATTTCTGCCTGAAAAACGCTACAGTAATCCGGGAGTTTGTAACACTCTTTGATTTGTAGCGTTTCACAGTATACACCCGATCTAGTTCCGTTTTCCATTTTGGAACCATCAGTATATAAATGGAGATTGCCGTAGGATTCTACAGCCGTTTCTTCCCATTCTTGTCTGCTGGGAATGGATGTGGTGTATTCTGTACCGAATCTTACACTGGGTATGATATAGTCGGTTGCTCTTTTCGATTCCTCGGTTCCAAAGAGATTTAGAATAGATGCGTGTCCGCGTGATTCGTTGAGGCGAATCGCGCTCTTGGTCGCCGAACATTTAAGGAATTCTTCTACGGAAAGAAGATTTAGCATCATATCTAGACCCGCCTGTGGCGTAGATCTCATGGCTCCTGTTATTCCTATGCACGCTAACCTTTGAACTCCTGTTAGGAAGCTAAGGTAGCTTTTTTTATGCGTTATCGTCCACCATACGAGAGCACCATAGGCAAGGATGGGTCTCACGATCGCTGTATACATCCAGTGGATTATGTGCGGTCGCAGTCCCCATTTCCTGCAGTCACGATATTTCGTTACGAAGTCGTGTCAACCCCTTCATACGATTTTAGTTACGATTTCGCAATATTTTTAACGAAAAATATTTTTAACAAAATCGTCACAAGCAATTCGCAATCTTTCCGATTTCGGAATCCGATTTCGTTACGAAATCGTAAAGAATATCGTATGAAGCGGTTGACACGACTTCGTAACGAAATGTCGTAACGGTTTCGTAACGAGTCTTAACGAAAACGTTACGAAGAAGTTCAGACAGTTCAAAAGAAAGGAAAGTTTGCATTTCAATATGTTATACCAAACAGCCGCATAACGAAACTCTTTATAAATTCGTATAAAAAGTGAAACTGTTCCGATATTTGCAGACAGCTCTTAATAGTTATGAATTCGTCGGAATTCTTGCTGGATAAGCTTATTAGACCCAAAATTTTGAAAAAGCATTAATTTGAGAGGGTTTTTTTTTCATTTTTAAAAGAATAAAGTGACATGAACCACAAAATTTTACACATTATGGGGTATTCCACGTAAAGCGAATGACTTAAAAGTTTGACTATTTTATTTTGGTATTTTCGTGGTATATAAGACATTTAAAATTTCCAACTTGGCACAAAAATTTAGCCCTGTGCGAAGCCTTTTCCAAATAACAGGTTTCGGAAAATCACGTTAAATCTAAATATGCTTTTTTTCGAAAAAAAATTCTCAATAGAAAAAGTTTTTGTAAAACATTTTATACAGTCCAATTCTATAGTTATTTGATAATTTTTTAATCATGCTACCAAATTTTCATAAAAAAATTAACAATTACAGTTTCTTAAGCTTTTTTATTTATGTTTTTTTTTAATTTAAGTTTTTTAAAATTATTTTTATTATATTAAAAAATTACAAAACGATTTGGAAATTCAAAAAATTTTATTTTTAGTATTTTTAATTTGCAAATAATTTAAATATAAATCCACTACTGATTAAATTCTTAAATATCCAAAAAAAGTTGTTGTTTCATTCTTTTTATAAAAATTTATCTAGATGAGTAATTATTTTAATATTAACATGAACTTATTTCCTTGTTATATAATATATAATAAATTGAGTCTAAGATACTGGTGCTGAGCAAAGACCAGTTTTCGAATTACGGTTTTTGAAAAATAGTCTGAAATTTAAATACGACTTTATCGGAGTCGAAAAGCGGCTGCCGTGGCGTAGTGGGTAGAGTGTGTGACTCTTACGCCAGAGATCCCAGGTTCGAATCCTCCATCCGACACAGAAAGTTTTTTCAATTGAATTAAGTTTTCTGTTCGGCCGTCACCTCTCTGCAGACAATGGCAAACCTCAGAGAGTATAAACTGCCATGAAAAGCTTCTTGAGAACATAAGCCGTTCGGAGTCGGCGTAAAACATGTAGGTCCAGTTCTCGATCCTTTGTGTGCAAACGTTTCACATCACACACAACACAATTGATCATAAGAAGCTCGGTCAAAGTCCTTTCAAGGGCTGAGATGGCCATTTCGTTTTTTTTATCGGAGTCGATTCCTCTGCTCAAAAAATTTTATTAAATAAAATATATATATAGTAATTGTTATTGGAATGGAATCATGAGAAAATGAAACTGTTAAATTTTTAAAGATCTTAAAATATATTCTTTTTCATTTATTTAAATTGTCGAAATCGTTTTCGAGAACAGTAATATTTTAGCCCTTAACGATAACTCGAACTAGGGTTCACACAGGTTCAAATAGTTGTACACAAGCTGAGGATCAATAAAAGCGTAAGATAGCCAAAAAGAAACCAAATCTAAGGGCTAACATTTTTTTCCTCCCGTTTATGTGAAATGTCCATAAAAGTTGTGAATACAGCTTCACCAGGTGAAATTATTAAAATATGTTTGAATATTTTATAGCTGATTTTAATTTTGATTTTAATAAACTGCAAGAAATCTAACCTATTCTTACCGTTCACATTAATATTGTTGAATTAGTAAAATTGTGTCCCACACATTTTTGCTTTTTGTGCTAATTTTCGGAATAAAACTTTTTTAAAGAAATTCGAAATTCTCAATTTGGACCATTTTTCAACAAACCATAGACAAGAATCAAAAAAGTTAGTACTCAAAATTGATTTGTAAAAAAAAATCTCATCTCTCTTATGGTCATTTAAAAACAGGCCTATTCACAAATAGTCTTAAAAGAAAACGGATTTGCTTAAAAATTTTCATATCCTTTCTTTCAGTTATTACTGGTATCTACTTATAGATTTTTTATCAAAACCCCCTCCCCCGCCCCGCTCCCCCACCGCTAAGGTAAATCCTGGCTACGGGCCGCATCATTTCGCTGTTGGTACTTCAAACACTTTATTCCAACCTATTTTGCATTTAGCCGCATAATATTGAAAAAGTGTGATACAAATAATTGATTTATTTTATTCTTTAGAATTCAGTTATATTTAGATTAAAATTAAATTGTACGAATTATCATCCAACATAGTTTGATTTTCCTATATCGAGCCCTTACCATCAAATTCTTGTAAGCGTCCATTTTGTCACAATTCACTTTTATATGGCATACTATAGTTATATGAGCAAATCATCAACCCTCGAAAAATCACATTATAAAAATTTGTTTAAATCTCTTACAAAATTCCAGTTTAAATGTAATAACCTTTAAAAAATTTTATTTGGTGCTTAGGGCTCGATATATATACAAATATAATAATAGATTTAATAATTTTATATATGAATATATTGTGATTAGTTTATTAGTCTTAAAACATCAATTCTGTAAACAGTAAGTAAGCAATTCATTTGATTTGTTCAAACATCAATTGTATAAGATATAATATTGATTATTTCCATAAATATACTTGGAAGTTATAAGGTTTGAAGGTACATTTGGACATACATTTTACGATAAGTTTATTTAAAAAAATTCCTTAAAGGAAACAAATACTTATATAAAAGCGTTTTCTTTCTTATACATGTGATATTTTGCATATTCAGTTTTATATGACAAATTTGACACAGATTTTTTCCAATTGAAACCCTATTTCTTCCAGTATTACTTCTATCTGCTCTGTTGACACCAAAAATTTGCTTAACAGAAGGGAAACTGTAAAGTTTTTTCTGTAAACAACATTTCCTAATTCGAACTGCTACAAAATGTAACGGCCCTGCAAAATCAAAACAAAATCCAGTTTATAATCCACAATACAATGCAATCCAATATAAGCATGTTTGTATAACAGTTAACCAAGTTTCACACCGCATTTTAGTCAAAATCTTGACACGTAATCGACTTAATTAGAAACAATCTGCTGTGTCGAACGAACGCTAACATCTTGCAGTGGAACCCATTGAGCCGTGGCACTCTTCGAACGGAACATTTCTTCGAAAAAGATTTTTTCGTCGGCGCAAACCTCGGAACTGTTTCCAATAATGGCGCGACCAAGAATTTCACTTGAACCTAAAAAAAAAGAGTTAAGTTTGGTTTAAGGTGAGAATACAATGACTACAAAAGAATTATACACGGAATGTGTAATTTTAAGAGTTTATCTGAAAAAGGACAAGTTGACAAAGTTCTCCAATAGAGAGCGTAAAGTATATAAATAGAATTTTCTTTGCAATATATAATATCAATAAAGTATTTGAAAATATTTGATAGTCCGTGATGATATTCAATTTTAAATCGTAAAGTAATTATTTAGCGTATTAAAAGTTTATAGAAAAATCTATATATGTGATGCATGTTCTAAAATCTAATTCACTTCGGAATCGGATTTAATTTCAATGAAATGTCGTTGGAAGTTAATCCGATTCTGGTGTTGAATTGACCAATTTCCGGTTTTTTTTTTGATGACTGAATGTATTTGGGGCATTATTTCTGAAGTGATTTACCTAAAATTTCAAAGTACAGTAGAATCTTCGCTTATAACGCCTAACCGTTTTTAGCGACCACTACACAGAGAAAATAAAATTAGCAGCACGGAGCATGCAGAAATATAATCTTACACGGCACGTGCAGAAAACGTATTTTTCTTACAAAATTTCTACATCCGACATGTAGAAATATGAAGCTAAACGGATTTGTAGAAAAACCACTCAATAGTGATGGAACTAAAAGGTCGCATGCGGTGTTGAAACTCATACCTGACTCATATTTTGCGTGTTCCCATCTTACACGAAATTTTAGATTTTCTGCACGAAATTTAAGAAAATCATATGCTACATGCCCATATAGAAAAGTTGCCCGAAACGTGCAGCTTTCAGTTTGTGTTAAAAAAAGTACGAAGCTCACATCTTGCATAATGAAATCTCAAAGCTACACGAAATATTTAAGTTTTCTGCACGCAATTTTAAAAAAATCATAAACTTCTTGCCCGTGTTGAAAAGTTGCACGAAAAATTAAGCTTTATGTTGTATAGAAATTGAGCTGATTGAATGTATGTGTGCATGTGTTTCTGAAAAGTTCTACTGTTCATATTATTCCAATTCAAAACTATAATTCAGATAATGTTTTTCATCAATTCTTAGTTTAATATTCTGTTCTATCTTTCCCTTTTGATTCAAGGCCAAACATTGGTTGTCTTATGTATTATGGCTTGCATAATTATTTACTTGAACTTTTACAGGAGAAATTTCATAGATTTTTTTTATATTTTTTTGGTACGGTACGAACATATTTCTACACCGTACGTGTAGAAAAGCTAAATGTAGATGCAGAAACGCTAAAGCTTAATGCGCATATAAGAAACCTGCATGCCGCATCTAGATCTACACGTTCCATACGTACGTGCAGAAAAGTTACACCTATGTACAGAAAAACTACAAGTACGTGCGAAAAGTTGCACATACGTGCAGAAAAGCTTCACCTAGATGTAGAAACCCTAAAGCTACATGCGCATCTAAAAAACTTGCATGCCGCGTCTAGATATACAGTTTCTAAAAGAACGTGCAGAAAAGCTTCACAAGCGTGATGGGTGCAAAATACCGATCAAACGTGTAGAAAAGCTGCATATACGTGTAGCTTTTCCTGATTTTGTATTCTCTGTGTATGCAAACTCTAGTTTGGTTTCATAGCTCAGTACTAGGAAAACATATCCGTTTAGTACGACTCCGGCTTAAGCGACAATCTGCTTATAGCGACTAGAGCCCTGCATGAATATATTCATCAAGTGAATATACCCTGATTCTCTGCTGTGGCAGTCACTGTAAGCAAAACTGCAAGCGAATAAATGTGAACAACAGGTCGTGTAGCATCAGGTCGTGTAGCGCAAGAGAGAATAACTTTTTATTTGTTCTCTGTTCTCTTTTCATACACTCTTGCACTGAGGTGAGCTTGCGATCTACGCATTGTTTCAGTCTGAGCCTGGGTTCATTAATATAGGTTAAGTCACTTGAGAGAAAAACACTCTTTTCCGCCTTTGCTCGAACTGTCAAAGTAGCTGTTAGCTAAAAATTGTACAGATTCAGGTTTTTTCGACCGAGTTTCTTTCAAGTGACTTAACCTATATTAATGAACCTTGGTCTGAGCACTTAATAAACTACACGAATACTTTGGTATCTGCTGTAGTGAATAAGAGTTAATATGTTGGGTTTTCCCCGCAATAAACTTTTTGTTAGTCTTAATGCATATTTGTGTTATTTTTTTTTTGTTTTATTCACTACCCTATAGGAACGAACTAGCTTGTTTTTAAAAACAACTAATTAAAAAACTAGTTTAAAATAAACCAGTATATGAACTACTTTGAATTATATTAAGGCGGCAACTACTATGATTTTGACATGTTTTAATTGCAAATTTTTATTGGATTACAAGCTTATATATATTTAACCATGTTATTTCATCAAATATTATTAACTTTAGGCCATCAGTAATAGTTTTCAATTGGTTGTTTTAAAGTCATTAAAAAATAATTTAAATATAACTAATTTAACAAGTAGTTGAAAATATATGCAGACGAAAGTCAATTGACTTATTTAGCGGACATCACCATACAAAATAAGTTAGTTCGTTCTATGGGAAAAAGTCAGAATTTCAACTAGTTGTGGTTGACAAAAAAGTACTTTATCAACTACTTTTCAATTAGTTGATTTTCCTACAGGGTACCTTCCATACAAAAAACACAAACACTGCCGAAAATAGTTTATATTGGCCGTAGCTGAACTCGTAGAGGGGTCAAATATAGGAGTTGGTCCTATTAGTTTTTCCCCTAAACATTTCTTCCGAACACACCTATCCCCTATCAGCCACCCTTGTTAGGATCCCCATACAAAAAAAAAACACAAACTCTGTCGAAAATAGTTTATATTGGCCGTAGCTGGACAACTAGAGGGGTCAAATATGTAAGAAGATCCTATTTGTTTTTGCCCCTCAACATTTCTCCCGAACACACCTACCCCCAATCAACCACCCTTCCTTGGGTTCATATACGAAAAACACAAAAGCTGTCGAAAATAGTTCCTGAACTCCTAGAGGGGTCAAATATGTGAGTTGGTCCTATTATTTTTTACCCTTCAATATTTCTTCCGAACACACTTACCCCCTATCTGCCACCCTTATTTGGGTCCCAATATAAAAAACATCTATTTTCTACGAACGAACGAATAAAAAAATATTCGCTAAACATTCAGGGCATGAACACTGATATTTTTGTTATTTTTAACCGACTTCAAAAAGGAGGAGGTTGTCAAGTTCGTCCGTTTCTCTGTTTTTTTTTATTATTTTTTTTTTTGTCTTAAATGTATGTACATCGATAACTCCTAAACCATATGCCTGATTGCCATAATTTTGGTGAGCAGATAGATATCATAAGCACGGAGGTGCTCAACTAAAAAAGTGGGCGGCACTCGAGATCGGGGCGTGGCAATACTAGAAAAACACTGTATATCGATTAATATTGACATTAGGGTACTGCAATTTAGTGTACGGGTAGACGCAGTTATTACAAATTTGGTCAAGGGTACTAAAATTTAGTATAGGGGTAGGCATTATTATTTCAAATTACGATCAAGAAAGTGGGCGTTATTCGACAAATGGGCTTGGCAATATAAGAAAAAGAGTGTACCTCGAATAATATTGATACTATGGTACTACAATTTAGTATAGGGGTAGACATTATTATAACAAATTACGATAAATAAAGTGGGCGTTATTCGACTAATGGGCGTGGCAATTTTAGAAAATCCCTATATCAAATATTGTTGACACTATTGTACTGCAAATTAGTGTAGGGGTAGACACAGTTAATACAAATTACGGTCAAGAAAATGGGCGTTATTTGACAAATGGGCGTGGCAATATTAGAAAAAGAGTGTATCTCGAATAATATTGATGCTATGGTACTGAAATTTGTACAATTGTACTATGGTACTGAATTTGTACAATTTACGGTCAAGAAAGTGGGCGGTATTTGACTACTGGGTGTGGCAATATTAGAAAAATAGTGTATCTCGAATAATATTGACACTAGGGCACTGAAATATATTGTAGTACAGTGGTAGGCAGAGTTATTAAAAATTACGGTCAATAAAGTAGGCGTTATTCGACAAATGGGAGTGGAAATACTAGATAAACACTATCTCAGTTAATATTGACGCTGGGGTACTGAAATGAAGTACAGGAGTAGTCACAATTATTAAAAATAACGCTCAGGAAAGTGGGTGCTTATTTAGCAAAAGGGCGTGGCAATATTAGAAAAACACTATATCTCGAATAATATTGACACAAGGGTAATAAAACTAGTTACAAGAATGGGTATAATAATTTCAAAACACGTGACATCTAATTTAAATTTAAGAGACAGACATTTGAAATAACCAACAAACTTTCAGAATTTAATAAAACAAATATTTTAAGAAGAATTGTATGTATGTAGTTTATACACTTTTTCCAAAATTTATCATTTTCTCTAAAAAGGAAGAAATAAAAAGTTTAAAAAAAACCGACTACAAAATCACTTTTCCTTTTAATTTCGTGGCCATATTTGATAATTTATTTAAACGTATTATTACATTCGAAAACTTATTTAATTTTTTTTTAATATGTTGCATTATCATAAATATATTAATTTCTTTATGAATACAAAATATTTGAAGTTGGCGCTTCTGATTAAATGTCTGATTATATTAGCGCCGACCTTAAAAGCTTTTGTATTCATAAAGAAGTTAATATATTTATGATAATGCATAAAAGCCAGAAAACTCAATCTCAAGTTTTGTGAGTGATCTTTTGACGTGGGGGTAACGATTTACCACAGTGTGGCATAAATGTTGCTGTTTATTTAATGTGTATTTAATTGCTAACATCTCCACACTGTTGCATTTGTTTTTACATAAAATAACGTATAGTTTTTTCTATGACCAGGAAAGTTTAAGAAACCAATTTTCCACCTGAAACTTTTTAGCCGTATGGGCATAGTGGAATAATGAATTTTAAACTTGAGATATAGTTTTTAAAGAACATTTCTACTCCCCTTTTCTAGTCATGACCACGTTTTGCATATTAGCCGAGACAAAGAATTTAAATTAATGTAACACGCCCCCTTGTCTAATCCAGCCGACTTTTCTAGACTATGTATTACTACTCAGTATTGCAAAGAATATATGTAAAATTTGGTGGAAGTCGAGCAAACGGTGTAAGTTTTGTTGAAGTCGGAAAAATATTGTAGAAGCAGTTTGATTAAAATAAAAGCGCCACACCCCATGTCTTACCCGGCTTACTTCTCTGGACTAAGGAATGCACATTATTTCAAAAACCATTGAGGGAAATTTGTTTGAAGCCGGACAAATCCTTAAAACGTTCGTTTAAAATCATAGTACTTCTTATTATATCAGAAAATATATGTGCAACATTTGGTTGAAGTCGGAAAATCGGTGTGGGTGTTCGAATAATATTACATTGCCACGCACCCTGTCTAAACCTGACTAATTTTCTACACTCATGACTGCTCATTATGCTAAAAAAATATTCTCGTATGTGCAAAATTTGGTTAGATTCATGCTTACGTTGTAAAAGAATTTATTTTAAATTAAAAGTGCCACGGCCCATGTTCAGTTCCGCCCAATTTCCGCAAAGTCGGACAAAGGCTGTAGAAGAAGATCGCTTAAAATTAAAGTGCCACGCCCCTGTCACCAAAATTTCAGACTATGGACCAAAGAATATACTTTACACCATTATACTTTATATATACATTACACCAAAGAATTTATTTGCAAAACTTGGTTGAAGTCAGACAGACGGTGTAAAAGGAGTTCGACTAAAATTAATGTGCCACTCCTTCTGTCTAATTCCTCCAAATTTTATAAACTTAGGGCTGTTCAAATTACCAGGGATTATTTGTGCAAAATTTGGATGAAGTCAGACAGACGGTGTAACAGAAGTTCGATTAAAAGTAAAATGCCACGTCACCTTTTCTAGTCTTAAGACTTCACATTATACCGAGGAATATATATGCAAAATTTTGTATAGGTCGGACAAACGTTATGGGTGGAGTTTGAGTTCATACAGATACGATGAGTTGCAGTTTTACATATTTATGAAGGATTTTCATTTTGATGACGTCACTTTGCATGGAAGGTAGAGGTAGAGTTTTAATTAGATTTTGCCAAATTTGATAGTGTGGGTTCATATTAAATATCAAAGCTTATGTGGAGAGTTTCAAAACCTCTTTTTTTTAAATTTGTGGTTTTTACTTTTAAAATAAATCCACTTTGTGTGGGAGGTAGGCGTGGTTTCCATACAATTTTTCCAAATATAAAATCGATGGTTTATATTAAATACCAAAGCATATGTTCAAAATTTAATCATATTTCTTTAATTTTTGTTGATTTTTAAGAGGTTTTACGGTTAATCTTTTAGCTGCCGCAGACAAAAGTTTCGGAAAAATGATAAGAAAGCTTCCATTTAGATATTGAAAATGCGTTCTTTTTTATTTGCATTTTGGCAAAAACATGCTCTAGAAAACTCCCAATAACTTCTGTGTTTGTAAGTTTCCACAAACCAAATTTAAAGCGAATGATTATATACAATAAAAAATTTACTTTTAACTTTATAAAGGTATGTAACTTTTGCAAAAGCTGTTTCAGCTTTAAACAATTTACTATTGCAGTACCATATGGAACCGCTGGGCATAACTGCATATTTCATTTTCTAAAAATCAAATACCTAGTTGTGCTTAGCGGCTCCATATGGGACTGGCAAAGAAAATCATTGAATTGTTTGCACTAAGAGTAAAAAAGTATCAAAATAGATTATTTTGGAAAAGTATATGCTTTTTCTTATTCTAAACACATATATGTCATTGTCATATGTCAATTAAAAAATTAATTTTTCATTGTCATGTTTGTAAAAACTGCTATTTTGTGCAATTTTTTTTTAATGGGTTTTATCCAGAGCCTGCTGAAAGAGTTATGCAACCGAGAGATACAAGAACTACTATATCTTAAAAAACAATGTTTTAAGAAGTAATAGAAGTCTTTAGTACAATGAAATAACATTCTCCTTATTAAAACTTAAATAAACTTCACCAGTATATTTTTTGGCTCCATATGGAGTCGCTGGGACAATTTGGGTTAAATGCATAAGTAGGCAGATGAATCGCTGTCCAGATCAAAGTCAGTATCAGGCTCGCTTAGAACTAGGTCCGAGGTACAACTTTATTTATTTACTCTAATTTAAATCAGAAACTGTAAAAAATAATTATTTTTAGATTTTGAAACCAAAAAAGCAGTATGAAAAAATTGTTGTACCGCTGTTTTGAAGGTACCATTAGACTAATCTCACATTGTAGAATATGTTATCGTGTTGATTTTTATAATTTTGACTTTTAAAATTTTGAGCAAAATTTTATTATTTGTTTTTTTATTTTTTAAGGCAAAAATAAGAAGCAAAATTTTGCCGATATTTTTTTGAGCAGTAAATAACTGGTAAGTTTTGATTTTATTATTTAGGCCAAAAATAAAAAGCAAAATTTGCCCAATATTTTTTGAGCACTTAATAACTAGAAAGTTTTGATTTTTATTTGTTAAGGCAAAAATAAAAAGCAAAATTTGCCAAATATTGTTTTGAGCAGTAAAGAACTGGTGAGTTTCGACTTTTATTTTTTAAGGCAAAAATAAAAAGTAAAATGTGGAAGTAGATAGTCACAAAAGAGTTCTTGTTGATGTAGAGACTAACTTGATAGAGTACTGGAACCGAAAGAAGTATAAAAATCCTTGGCTTATACTGCTAGTTTTAATTCCACTGCTACTCAAGTAAGCTTGAAGCGTGCATTTCCTGCCTTACAACTGGTCATTGGGTATCAGAGATACAACCTTAGCGGGGAACATTTATACTCTATCTTAATGGTTAAATTAAATGCTAACTTCATTTAACGCGTTCATGTAATTTAGTAATAATTTCAGTTATAATAAAAATGTTGCTGGTTTCAACATGCACTTCACAGACTATGTATACGGTGAGAGCTTACGAGGCAGTGACGAAGTAATATGGTTCGCATTATTATAATTGTTTAACTTTTGTTCAATCGTAAACTTTTTATTTTTGCCTTAAAAATAAAGATTTTTGCTTTTTATTTTTTATTTATTATATAATAAGCAGAAATAATTATTATATTTTACTCAAAATTTTAAAAGTCCAAATGTAATTAATATTTTTTGCTCTTTATTATAAAATGCATAATTGGTACGGTCTAGTGATGGTGAAAAAGTTTTTTAACCGATTAATCGATGTAGTAATTAATCGAATGGATCGATTATTAATTGCAATTAATTGCAGCAAAATTAACCTATTAATCGAATGTTCAATTATTCGCATACATTTTTGTTCAATTTCTTCGTCTAATTTGTTTAGTTATTTATATATTACTAGCGGACTCAACAGACGTTGTCTAATCCGAACGTTAGCTTTTCTGCATTTACAAGACTGACTGGTATTCGCTCACACCAATAAGGATGACCTACAAAGGTGAATAGAATAGTTGAACTGCAAAGTTACACATGCAAATGTTTAACAATGTGTTGTCAAGTTAATTTTTTTATTGCTTTTTTAAAGTTCGTCTTGTAATGTTCTTTTAAAAAAGTTAACAAAGAATAAATCATAAATTATATTCAAATTATGAAAATCCTAATGGTTCACTTTTTCCAATAAATCTACAAACACTACAGCATCACTTGATATATCATTGAAAAGGATTTGAGTTGTAAGTAAGCCAAAAATAATTACGCTTTTAATAAATACTCCGTTTAGATAAGAGCGTTTTAAGTTGAAAAAAAATAACAAAAAGATTTAAAACACGAACTCGTAAGACACAAACTCTGGAATGAAAAAGTGTGATTTTCAGAGGAAAGTAGGTTTCAGGGCGTTATGACAAGTATAATCATATTATGATAGTCTTTAAACAGCAATTTCAAATGAACCGGAGCATTACATTTGACCTCTACTTGTAAACAATATAGGACTTTCGTCTGTGTGCAAATAATAATTATTTAAATAGCATCATCACAAATTTTCAATATGCAATTCCAAATAAACCTGGAGTAGCATGAATCAACAGATTGCACCAAAATGCTTACTCGAACCTCCACTTTGAAACGATATTTATATTTTATATCATTAATAATGCAATTAATATTATGAAATATCTATATATTAATACGCAAAACAAAAAAGTTTGTGACCCCTTTTTACTGTGTTAACTTCAACATATTCATATAAAACTTATATCAATGGAAAGGTATTTTCGAGTAGATGTGCACAATATAATTTTTATTCGAATATATTGTCATTAAGATAGGTAAAACTAAGCAAACGTAAAAAACTTTTTTCCCAATGGGACAATGAGAAAGCAACAACAAAATACATAGCGGCACAACTCAATTAAACATCGTTGCATTCACGAGCAAGAGTATAATGCGAGAGAGTCGCAGACACTACAAAAGAGCTGTGCATCATTATTGTTGTTAGTGCTTTCTCTTAATATCTCTCTCAACAAAATAAATTTGCCACCGCGTCAGCGTCAAAAACTGTTAAACTGCTGCTTGCTTTATATAACACATGCAAAGACATTTATAGTTGTTTATTTTGTCCAATACTTTTGTTTAGGCTATGGGCTGGTGCGTTCAGCAAAAAAACAAAAGAAAAACATCGGGTGAAAACCACGCCTACCTCCCATACAAAGTGACTTTATTTTAACCGTAACATCTCTTCAAAATCAACAAACATTAATGAAATGCCTTTAAATTTTGCATATAAGCTTTGGTCTTCAATATGAACCCTGACCATGAAATTTGAAAAAATCGGATACAAACCACACCTACCTCGCATACAATGAATCTTTACATTAACCGTAAAATCCCTTAAAAATCTGCTCAAATTGCAGAAATGTCTTGGAATTTTGCATATAGGCTTTTATATATAATATATGTAGACTATCGCTATGATATTTGGCAAAATCGGATGAAAACCACACCTACCTTCAATACAAAGTGACGTCATCAAAATTGTAAGACTTTCGTAAATAAATAAAACTGAATGACATCGCGTCTTTATGTACCCAAGTTCCGCCCACGTCGTTTATCCAACCCATGCATGCACTAGAAAAATGGGTGTGGCATTTTACTTTGTTTACAATTTACTTTATGTGGCAGCTAAGGGTAAAATTAAATTAAGGGTATGGCACAAATATTTTTGCAGATTATACACACAAATGTTATAGACGTCGAAAGACTTCGGATATACTTCAGTACGGCCGCGGGGAGGTATTTAAGCTTCGGTACCCTGCCGAAGCTCCATTCCTTACTAGTTTTTAATTGATAGTGCGATTTTAAGTACTTTGTGTACTTCTTATAATATTTTATAATTTTTAAGCTATAATATATCTTCAACAGGTTTAACTTATGCTTAAAATTTATATATATATTTTTTTTTATATATTGTCTTTTTTGTTTGTATTTTTGTTTTTTTTTTTAATTCTTGATAATGGGAAAACTGTCAGAGGTATACCACTCGTGATAACAGAAAACGAGTTATAATCCATTGCCTTTTGTATATAAAAGATCTACGGACCAATCTGCGTCAATGGCGAATACCGAATACGATAGAACGATGAGCTATATGAGCTATACGCTATGAGCTATACATCGACATAGTAAAGTGCATACAAATCGAGCGGCTTCGCTGCCTACGTCTTGTTGTGCGTATGGAAAACGACGCTCCAGCGAAGAAAATATTCGATTCGGTACCCAGCGGTGGTCAACGCAGAAGAGGACGACCGCCGTTGGAAGGACCAAGTAGAGGACAACCTGACGAAATTTGAAGCTCCCAACTGGCGCCAGCAAGCGCAAAAAAAAAAATTGCTGGTGCATTTTCTTACACCAGGCGAAAGCTGACTTACGGTTGTAGGCGCCACTTAAGTAAGTAAGGTTTTGGGGTTAATAAACTAATATAAACGCAATGGAAAAATTCTAAAAAAAAGCTAAACTAATTAATAAAATACTGCTTTTATTATTTTTTATTTTTATTTATTTATTTATTTATTTATTTATTTATTTAAGAGATAACGTTAACATATAAGACAGTGTCTTTTAAATGCAATACGAATTATATAATAACAACAGGTAATAAGCAACAATGAATAAATTTAACTTAAAACTAACATTAAGTGAATTCACTTGATATCAAAAAACAGGAATTAATCTTAATCTAAAAGAAAAGAAGAAAGAACACAGCTTAAGAAGAAAAAGAAAGTATTAAGAAAAGTATTGAAAAATTGCATGCTTAAAGTTGCGTTTATTTTTAATTGATTTTATTCTAACGGGCAACGAATTCCAGATTCTGATTGCGTTAACAAAGAAAAGTCTGTTGGAGTTCAGAAAATTGTACAAAGGTATTATGAGGTTCATATTTCTGTTCGATCTACAAAATTGTATCTTTTCAAATAAATATTTAGGTGTTTTTGTGTTAATTAGGTTATGCAAAAATATGCAGTTTCTGGCATCAAGATAATTGAAAATATCGCAACCTAGTATTTGACTACTCAAATGACTGATGCGGTCGAACTTTTTAAGGCCATAAACGTACCTAACAGCGCTATTAAAAACATGTTGTAATTTCAGTTGGGATCTGGAATCAAGTTTACTATATACAACATCTGAGTATGAAATGATTGGCATTATCAGTTGGAGTACTAACTTTTTCCTAGTATCGACAGGTACAAATGATGCCGTCCACCTCAGGTTCCGAAGGGTATAGTAAACTTTACAAGCAACAGCATTAATATGATCTTCGCAAGAAAGTGTAGAATTGATATAATATCCAAGATTTTTAGCTTTTCCAACAAACTTCAGCCCTTCGCCATTTAGATAAATCGTTGGTAACTCAGACGTATTCAGACAAGTTTTGAAAATTGGTAAGACAAATGACTTAAGAGGATTTAGATTAAGCTTATTAGATCCAGCCCATTCAGTTATTTCACGTAAGTCTTCATTTATTCTAAAACATAAACTATCAACTAGGTTAAACGGGCTGGACAAGTACAGTTGAAGGTCATCAGCATAAGCATGCATGGTAACATGACGACATTTGCTAAAGATATCATTTATGAAAATTGAAAATAAAAGCGGACCAAGGACTGAGCCTTGCGGCACCCCACAAGATAAGTAACAGAATGCGGACAGACTATTTCCAACCCTGACTCTTTGAGACCTCCCGACAAGGTAGCTATATAACAGACGGACCGCCTTGCTTGAGAAACCAAAGTTTACATATAATTTTTGACACAGTATTGAATGGTCAACGGAGTCAAATGCTTTCGAGAAGTCTAAAAGACATAACAAACTTATGTGCCCAAGATCGAATGGCACTCTGATGTCATCTAAGATTTTTGATATGGCAGTGGAGCAGCTGTGACTAGGTCGAAAACCGGACTGAAACGGAGACAAAAGTTCAAATCTTCTTATGTGTTCTGAGATTTGAACGGCCATAAGAGACTCAAAAGCTTTAGATAAGGATGATAGCAAGCTTACAGGACGATAGTCAGACGGAACACAAGCATTAGATTTCTTTGCAATGGGGATGATAGTGGCTGCTTTCCAGACATCAGGAAAGTAAGAACTTGTAAAGCAGTGGTTAAATATATGAGTAAGTGGGCTAAGGACGTGCGGTAAAATCAGTTTAATAAATTTGATGGATATATTATCCTCACCCATTGCATTGGATTTTATCTGGTTTACACTTCTGGCAACATCATACTCGCTTACAGCAACAAACTCAAAACGTAAAAGAGAGTCAGGTGGGAACGATCTTGTGTCAAAGGCTAACACATTACTAGAAGACGTAGAATTAGAAATGAAATATTCATTAAGAATATTGACATCAAGCTCACAGTCTTCAGATTTCGCTTTGCAAACTCCCGCTTGCTTTAAATTATTCCATAGATTTTTAGATGATTGCGCTGAACTCAGCTTGGACATAAAAAATACACGCTTTGCTGATTTGACTGTAGCGTTAGCTACGTTTCTTAGTCTTTTGTGCTGTTCCCAATTTGATGCAGTTGGACTTCTTTTCCATCGATTGTATGCTCTATTACGATTTTTAAGGGCTAATTTGACATAATTTGTAAACCAGGGACAACTGCTGTTAATTAGTCGACGAGTGACTATTGGAACATGAGAGTCAAAAAGTTCACAGATTGTATTCATAAAAAACCTTATCTTCTCATTTACAGAACTGAATAACCAGCATTCTGACCAATTAATAGTTGATAGGTCCCGAAGCAAAGAGTCATAATCAACAGATTTATAGTCACGAAACGAGATAGTATTTTGAACAATAGCTGGCGAAGTAATTATATTTAAAGTACAAAAGATAAGATCATGATCTGAAATGAAAGACAATTGTTCAAAAAGCAAAACTGAAGAAATATCTGAGACTACAAAAATATCTAATAAGCTGGGACTAGAATTGTTTGCGAAACGCGTTGGTATACTAGTATTAACTGTTTGAAGTCCCACTCCGGTAAGTCTATCAGTAAAATGACTGACGAGATTGTCGTTAGATAACATGTTAATGTTAAAATCGCCACACATAACATAATGGTCGTACCTAATTGAATAATTTGACAGAGCAGAAAACAACTGATCCAAACAACAATTGCGATGTGGATTATATACGCATGACACAAAGACCTTAGTACAATTAACACGGATTTCGATATTGAGAAATTCAACATCGGTCCCACTGGACGTGCCCAACAAATTAAAATTTAAATTATTCTTGCAGTAAATTGCAACACCCCCGCCTTTTTTACCTGTTCGATCATTCCGATAAAGCGTATAATTATTAATATTTAAGCAGAAATCATTAATGTCTTTGTGAAACCAGGTCTCAGAGACACAAATGATATCTACGGCTGAATTTTCGAAGCAATGTCGAACAATATCAAGCTTAACATCGTTAAGACTCCTGGCATTAAAGTGAACAATGTTCAGACCAGAATGTTGCTTACAGAGAACACCTATCAGAATCTTTTGGATTTCACTATTGGCAATCATTTAAAGATATGCAAGTTAATTTATAAAAAACACAACCGAGAGCATGATAGAGAATAAAAAAATATAAATAAAGAGTAACTAAAAAGAAAACGTCGCATGAAAAAGTTATAGAAAAAGAGAGGATTGATAGTTGATCTAACTTACAGAATAACATAACAGAAGCAAAAATAAAGAGAAGACCATCAGCAGCATTAAGTTTTCTCCTCACGAACATCAACCGCAGCGCAGATAGCATTTTGCATTTCTTCAATGCCGTCAACTCGTATTCCCTCACCGCCTTTCCGGATTCTGATATACACAGAGCCACGCAGAGTAAACACGTTAAATATGCTTTTTTTACGTTTGCATATAATCGCCGCATGGAGAACCTTACGTGTGTCAGCTGCAATGCTCTCGTGCAAATATATATTGTTGTCGGAGTCAATGCCTGCGCCTCTTAAATTTATTGCTTTCCTAGCTTGACGACGATAATCTCCGAAAGCCTTCAACACTCGATTTCGGTCGAATGGAGTATAAAATTTAATTATAACAACACCACTTGTATTGGTTGATTTCTGCTTAATGCGAAAAATATCTCTTACAGGTGGGGAGAGAAAGTCGATGGAGCGACAGATTAAATTGAAAGTACTCTTGAGATTATCTTCTTCTTGAAGCAGAGGTAGACCGAATTAAATTATCTTAAGGAAACTATTGGATTTTTATATTTGGATTGAAATTCCAACATCACATGCAATTTTGCTTTTTTTGATAACTATGCTAAGTTAAACAGCATCACCATCACAGTGGCGGCCGTGGCGCAGTGGGTAGAGTGTGTGGCCCATACGCCAGAGAACACTGGTTCGAGTCCCACCTGACGCAGAAAGTTTTTTCAATTGAATTAATTTTTCTGTTCGGCCGTCACCTCTCTGCAGACAATGGCAAACCTCAGAGAGTAAAAACTACCATGAAAAGCTTCTTGAGAACATAAGCCATTCGGAGTCGGCATAAGACATGTAGGTACAGTTCTCAATAATTTGTGTTCAAACATTTCACAACACACACAACACAATTGATCATAAGAAGATCGGTCAAAGTCCTTTCATGGGCTGAAATGGCCATTTCATTTTTTTTCGTTTAAACAGCATCAAAACAATTAATTTCTTCCAAGAAAAGACTGCCTCAAAAGATTTGTCTGATATGGGGTTGTTATGAGGTGAAATAACGCTTACATACATACAATGCATCAATGACGAATGCTTGTAAACTTGTTCGACTGACTTTAATACTTACGTATAGCAGTAGAATACTTAATCCACATTTTTAAAGGATCTGTTAAAAACGCATGGGAAGCGGTATTGAGTTGAATTTTTTTTTTCAATTGAAAGACATTGACTTCAACCACGAAACTAAACATTTAAAAGATAATTTCGTTCATAAGAACATTTTTGAAATTGGTCATAGTGTTGAGGAATCATAATTCACATTAGTGGAAATTTCACTACAACAAAGATCCATTATGCTCATCAATGTTTGAGGTAATAGTTTTGAATTGATGGATACTATTTCTATAGTTTAATCTCATCTTAAATATGATCAGAATACTTTAACGGCTATTGTTTATCAAGCGTTTTCAAAATTATAATAATATCGTGAATTTATTATAGCGAGTGTGGTAAAAACATTTAAGAATATTAATTTAAATCTGAGCGAATAAAATCCTTAAAGCTGCATTAGATTTATCATGAAATAAGAATATTTGTCAAAGTTGTAGTAAAGGTTGCTAAGATTTTGCACAGTCTATTTTGGGCTATTTAATTTTCGATTTTTAATAAACTGTTTCCGAAGGAAAAAGTTTTCGGTTTTTTAATAAATATGTTTATTACTATGTAAACTTTGAAGGAAAACCTCTTCTTATTTCGTTTACTACGAAATAAAAAAAAATTCTAAACTTAATTCTAATGGCAAAAGCGACTTGCTTAGATTTTCCCCAATACTGTACATAGATACTTTTCTGTACCAGCCACGCCTACTTTAAGGCGTAAGAAACGAAGTGACAAAGTTCATATGCCCCTAACGCAATACGCGTGAGTGTATAAACATACTAGAAAATTGGATGTCTTACCAAGTAGGCCTTCATGTACCACGGTGAGTTCAATCAAAGATTTTTTAAGAATATCTCTTGAAACATCAAAAGTCAACGCTTCATTGAAGACGGGATTCACTGTGTTCCTAATAACGCCAGTCTTGCGTTTTTTAATTTTCTTGCCACCCGAAATTAATGCAACCTTGACATAAGGGTCTGAGGAGTTACGCGAGTCATCAACAATTCTTAGGTTGCGTGCCTTAATTAGTACAACAGTTAATCGTTCAGCTGAAGGTAAATACGCAAGCGAGACCATGATATCACCTAAATCCACTTTCAAGTCCTGTATAAGTAAATCAATTAAAATACAGGTAAGCGTACTCAAATTGACACTGCTTCCAAACCTGTTCAGCGCAAGATCCCAAAGGTGTCCAAAGTTTAATCTTCTCGGAAAGATCCAGGTTTAACAATGGAATTTGAACACCCCCGATGCAAACATGACGCGAATATGCATCAAAATCATATAGCAAAATCTCAATGGTACGTTTATCAATGACAGAAGAGCTCTCCTCAAAAACAAAATCCTCATCGAAAACTGTGAAGAGAAGAGAAATGTCAAAATATCGCAATTTCAAAACAATGTGGTTCTCACCTGGGTTCAATGTTTTCTTGTGGATTCTGGTCTGCCAAAAATTTTTCTTTTCCGGAAGAAGTCTCACTTTGGCATAAGGATCAGCTGTACCGCTAAAGTCACGTGGTTGAAGATTTTGAGCCTTTAACGATATAAAAAAAGTTAAGACTCATAAAAAAATCAATCTCGTTTTAACGGTACGTCACCTCAATTAGACGCACTGAAAGAATTCCAGCAGCGGGATCATAAAGTATGCCTACATGTAAGTTGCCACGACTATCATTGGTTGCCTGAGCTGTGACTCCTTGCTGTAATGAGTTCTGAAATAGAATAAAAGGTTGAATAAGCATTGGAACAAATAAAATCTGGAGCTACTTACATTTCTGTATAAAGCCATGTCGATCTTGGTATGATCTAATTTCGCATTCATTGAGGAAACTTTGGGGCGCGTGGGGTGCATTCCAATTACGACATGCTTATCCGAGCGAACTAACGGGACTGAACTAGTGGACGTCATTGACAATGTGTTCGACTTAAGGCTTCCTGTGGGCGATGTTGGCGTCGGTGGAGGCGACTCATCTATGTTGTTTAAAGAAAAGACTCACGATTAAACAACTTTTACTGAAAAACATTGAATAAGCTTGCCAGCAGAGGTAGAAACCTGTTGTTGTACAGTTTTTGGTGGTACCCAAAATGTTGGATCGTCTGTATTTATTGAAGTGGGACTCACATTGCCCTTTGCTATGGATCGCGAACTCTCACTTATAGTATCCACGTTATACCCAGAGGATCCCGCAGCCAGTGCTTCCCGACTTAAAAAAGTATACATTACATAGACTTTGTAACTATTTATTATATAATTTTGTATACCTCTGTACAACTTCATCCGTTTCTGTCGCTGATTCCAGCAAATTTTTTTCAAACCAATTTAGACGATATTTTTTCGAACATGTCACATAGAATACGGCACCCAAAACCGAAACCATCATAAAAGAGATCGAGGCGTACAGGCTAACCTGAGCCAACGATATGTTTTTTTCTCGTATAACAATGTCCATACTTTTCTGTAATATTAAATATAACGTTTAATTAATAACGTTGACGTATTTACTACGTGAAAAATCAATACAGTAAGTTTGAAGTATCATAACAATACATATGGGCATTTCCAGAAAAAGGTCCACCGTGACACGAAAAGGAAAAGTTATTAACTTATTATTTAATGATATTATCTTAGAGAAACATTTAAATTTTATTGATTTAAGCAATTTGAACATAAACTCATTTAATTTGATGATCAAATCATCCGCACTGTTTCACAAATGTAACTTTTTTTTTTTAGTAAATATTCCGTAAATGTTTCGTAAGCATTTTTGTTTTAGTAAAAATGGAAGGCATTGGCTATAAATAATAAAAAACTAGTAATCCTGTGTGGCGTTAAAACGCCAAAATAAAAAATATTTAGTGATAGGCTATTTTGTTAAGGACTATTTTTGCCTTTGAACCAAGGATTTCATAGAAACTTTCTATGTTTCTGTTGAATTGTTAAGTAGCGCAGTTGTTAATAAAAATTACCCATTTATAATAAAAATTGATGACGTACTTTTAGGCTTCACAAAGGAATTTAGTTTTTTTCATAGAAAATTATTTCAACTTTTTTTTTAAAGAGGCACAATATATTTAAGAAAAAATAAGACCTTATTGCACATCTACAGAGCAAGATCTTTCAATTGCTACCCTATTTATGAAAATCGCGTCTACAATATAGATTTGATAGTGATCACAAAAAATGCGCTTGCGTAATAATAATAGAGATTGTTGAGGCCGAATATATTAAATTTGTTTTTTAATTGCTAAATTAATTACCTAACTACTAACTACTCAATTCCCCAATTGAATTACAATGAAAATTTAAGTAACGTTACGCCAATCAGGATTTTAAGAAAACCGTGATTCAAGGGCAAAAAATTCTCTATAGAGAAATCAGCTTGAAGTTTCGAAACTAAAAGTGGTACATGATTTTTGTCTGAGGGAAGGATGTTTGTAATGAATTGACAAAAAATTTTCTTCCGCACTTGCATTCCCCAGTCCCTTTTTTCACCATTGTTTGTACGTTTTTCAGAAACACTTTGTTGTAGCATTGCTTTATCCTGCAAACCATTAAGAAATGTAATATAATGTGGTGGCAATAGATCATCTCCATAAAAAAACATATAGGGTCTTCCAACAATAAAATTAAAGTAGATTCACCATATCCATACAATAGGACCCCTTAATGAGAAATTAAATTTTTTCACATCATCTGTACAGATATAAACGGATAATACTTCAATACATACTTTATAAAATTCCAATCGATATTGTAAATATGACAAATTGCTTCCCTTCCCTCCATCACAAATAGTATTTCCCAAACATCAAATATATATATATATATCGTCATATATAAAATAAAAACGTCCTCTTATTAGTCTAAAAGTCGATGAAACAGTGACTACGGAATATTCAATTCAAAAGAAATGTAACAATGTAGGGGTACTCTCCATGCATAGTATATGCCGTTTCACAGTGAAAGCGTAGGAAGTATACAATCCGTACAAATGCCTATTACATTTTGTCTATTCTTGCAACGTGTAACGGACATATACAAGGCGTACAGAATACCTCTAGTATATGTAAACTATGAAAGATAACAAAAATCTCATATAAAATGCTTGATTCCACAAAATTATAAAAAGATGACCAAAGTGAAAAAAACCTGTAAGGAATATAGCTTCGGCAGGGTACCGAAGCTAAAATATCGCCTCGCGACCGCATTGAAGTATATTCGAAGTCTTTAGCCGTCTATAAAATGTGTATGTATAATCTGCAAAAATATTTGTGTCATAGGCTTAATTTAATTTTACCCTTAGCCCACGTAGAGTAATTTTTAGGTTGCCCATCATTCTACATATGTGCAAAATTTGGTTGGTATGTACAAATTTATGCCAACAGTTGAAAATATTTTCGTTTAAAATTAAAGTGCCACGCCCCCGTTCAATTCCATTCATTTTTCTAGACTACTGACTGCTCATTATTCCAAAGAAAATTTAGAGAGATGGCGAACAAAGACTATAGAAGGAGTTCGATTAGAATTAAATTGACACGTCCCTTGTGCAATCCCACCCAAATTTGTAGGCTTAAAACTTCTCATTATACTAAAGAATATATGTGCAAAATTTGGTTGAAGTCGGTGAAGATGGAAATAGATTAAAAAGAAAGTGCCACGCCCCCTGTCTAATACCACCCACTTTTATAACCTAACGACTGATCCTTATGCTAATTAATATGTGTTCCAAAATTTGCTTAAAGCCAGACAAACGGTGTAGAGGAATTTCGATTAGAATTAAATTGACAAGCCCCTTGTTCAACCCCACCCACTTTCGTAAGCTTAAAAGTTCTCATTATACTTAAGAATATATTTTCGAAATTTGGTTGAAATCGGACAAACGGTATAGATGGAGCTAAATTAAAAATAAAGTGCCACGCCCAGTTTTATAAATTTAATATTGATTAATTTACCAAGGATTATGTGTGCAAAAATTGGCTAAAATCAGGCACACGGTGTAACAGAAGTTCGATTAAAAGTAAAATGCCACACCCACTTTTCAACACAACATTTTACCGAAGAATATATGTATGGGTTGGATAAACGATGTGGGCAGAAATTTTGTACATACATATGCGATGTCATTCAGTTTTATATATTTACGAAAGATTTTTTTTGTGACATCTCTTTGTATGGGAGGTAGGCGTGGTTTCATCCGATTTGGCCAAATATCATATAAATGTTTGATGTTAAATATCAGAGCTCATTGCAAAATTTCAAGATATTTCTTTAATTATTGTGGGTTTTTAAGAGATTTTACGTTTAAAATAAAGGCACTTTGTGTGGGAAGTAGGCGTGGTTTTCATCCGATTTTGCCAAATATCATAGTGATGGTCTATATTTTATATCAAAGCCTATGGGCAAAATTTCAAGATATTTCTGTACTTGGAGCAGATTTTTACGAGATTTTACGGTTAATATAAAGAAACTTTGTATGGGACGTAGGCGTGGTTTTCTTCTGATTTTTCCAAATATCATAGTAAGTATTTATATTAAAAACTAGCTAAATATCCGGCTTAACTCGGAAATTTTGTGTGCATCTTTCAATCCGGTAACTTTGGCGAAATGAGCAGAATGTAGCTTTTATGAGGGATTATGAGAAAAAGTTAGGGAAATCGTGATTTGTGTATTCGTGCTGCCGATCGCTTGCAAAAATATATTTTCAAGTTTTATATTGAATTCGATGGATTGCACATTTTTGAAAAAAAATTAGAGCAAAAATTAGTTTTTGAAGATTCGCGAGGAAACTTGACAAAAATTAAATAAGCATTGAAAATAGAAATGTCTAAACAACGCCAACTTACGACGCAACTGACTTGCGCATGTGTTGATTCGTTCTTAAATACCACAGAATTCGGCATCAGCTGTCCTGATTTGCGAAAAAAGAAAATGGTATATAAATACACAAAATGAAGAAAATAAGGTATTTATCACCCGCTTTGCCACGCCTTACTGTATTTTGTAGAACAGCGCCCTCTGGGGTTCAAGATAAAGCAAAATACATAGCACCAAAAGACTCACCGCACCCAAAAACCACTTATAAAAATCATACTTATCGGATGAGTTGTTTTGAGTTCTTTTCAGTATTTGTACAACAGCGCCCTAGGGTTTTCGAGATAGAATAAAAAAATAACGCCAAAGCCCTTTCCATACTCTATAATCAAATCCTATATATCCGATACACAAATTTTTATCTATATCGAATGAGCGGTTTTTGAGTATTTCACGATTTCTTAAGTGATTTGTACAACAGCACAATCTGGTGTTTAAGATAGCGCAGAAAAAAAGTCCATTATACCCACCGTATCCGAAAACTTCTATGTAAAAATTTTCACCCAAATCGGATGTACAGCAAGGAGTTTTTCGAGATTTGTAAAACATTTGCACTGCAGTGCCCTCTTTTGTTCAATACAGAACAAAAGAGATAAGTCATAAAAACTACCGTACCCGAAAACCTCTAAATACAAATTTTCATGTAAATCGAATGAATGGTTTCGGAAACAAACTATAATAACAAAATTCGTGGAACCCGATCGCAGCGCCACCTACCGGGTCCAATGCGAATCTGAACCATCCAGGGATACATTTAAACGCACACAAAAAATTTCATCAAAATCGGTGCAGCCGTTTAGGAACAGTTTAATAACGCACACACGTACAAATTATACAATAGCGCCCACTACTTTTCGAGACAGAGCAAAAGAGACAACATTTTCAATAAAACAGCAGTAGATTCACCTGGAAATAACAGGTGAACATACTTTAATTTAAAAATGCAACCCTGACTCTTGAATTAAGGAATGTTTTAAAAATTTAAAAATCTAATATGAATTACTGAACATAATTATGTACCTGTTAAGGATAATAAAATCGTTTTTACATTCTTAGCTTTTTTTTTTAAAGAGACTTTATAAATACTTCAATTAACTTGGAAATTTTATGATTTTACAAAAGTCTTATTACCTTGCATATGCAGAAAATATGCAGAATATTTCTTGCATATGCTTTTGCAAATTTTTTGCATAAAATTTACATATTATAGATATGGAGCAATAAGTGTGTATTAATGAAGTCAAAATTAATACAAATCCAAAATTTTACATCAATCAGACTTGAAATGAGTTTTGCATATAATTCATCTGTCTAGTTATATTAAAAACACTTTCGCCACTGTGGCCTACTAGTATTTAATATAGAAGTTATATAAACTAATAAGAACCCCCACTAGGGAATTCTTTAAAAAAATTAATTTTAGAAAACCTTTCTGGATAAAATTTGCATTTTATATATTTTCGGCAATCTTTTGGCTATCAAGGGTGTGTTACAATGTCTTAAATACAGGTGTTCACATATTCAACATAAACCCTTCTCTCATCGAAAAAATGTTACAAGCCTCCTTCAACTGTAAAAGACTCATGGCCCAAAAAAACAATGACAAAGCTCTTCGATACAAAATTAAGGCTTTTTTATAAAGTGTTCAGTTGGATGGGTAGCTGTTTGTGTTGTCGTAGTTGTTTTTTTTTTATGAACCTGTTGGCTGTCGCTGTTCACACTTATCTTCATACAAAACAAACAAGAAAAAAATCAATGCCACGAAATGTACCAACGTGTTGAGCTTTCTCTGCAGCATTTGTGGTGGTTGTATGTACACTTGTGACCAAGGACGTCCGTAGGGCAATGGAGGGCAGTTGCCCTCCCTAAACTTAAGCAAAAAAAAAAGTTTTTATATTATACGAATTATTAATTTATAATTTCAATATTTGGCCTGCATTCCAATTTACTTAATTTAAATAAATGTACATAAAATAATACATAAAAGTAATAAAGGTTATTCTTATTTCAAAATATAAATATTTTTCTTAAGTTTCCAATATTGTAATCTTGCTATAAAGTGTATGCTTTGTTAAAGAACTAAGGAATAGAAGAACTTCCCATTTGTTTTAAATTATGGATATAACAGATGTCAGTTTACTGATACGGATACGGCGCACGGTGGTTTCATCTCATACAACATTTGGAATAAAATAGGAGTCGTCGTAGACTAATAAACCTTTGCGTGTACGTTGGACTTAGCTCTATTAGAACAAATGCAAAAATAATTTGTAATCCGCCAAAAAGCACGCCTACCACCCATATAACACAAAAATTGAAAACGATATATTTTTGAAGCGAAGGTTTTTACGCCTAGTTCTGTGATTTGCTTGAGTGAAATCTCAAAAATTACTTTTTTATTTTTCGACAGCGTTTTTCTTAGAAATTGATATTTCTTTGTTATTTGCGTCTATTACAACAAGAAAATGTAATTTCAGTATATTAAAAATATTTCTCCGATCCTCCGTGAGGAATTCAATTTGCACCATTGTGAGTAGGAGTTCACTACACTCTTCATTGATCCAAAAGCCTCTGTTAAGCAGATTTGTTGATTCAACATCAAGTATGTGTTACTAACGCTATGGTGAAGTAGATCACAATAATCTCTTAATAGATAGAAGATTGTGTATTTGCTATAAATAAAATTATAAATACATTCCACAAAAAGTGCTTCTACGACCAACAAGATGTCTCAGCATCGGCAAAAATTAACAATTACAATTAACAAGAATATAGCACGTAATACAATCAATAAAATAATAATGCAATGTAATAAAATTAACTGGTGTGAATATACGTATAAACATGCGTTTTTAAATTTGTTTTATGCTATTTTAAATTTTTTAATTTAAACAATATTTTATTAAAAAATCCATAAAATTATGAAATCTATGAAACTGCAAAACATCTTCGCTTCTCTCGTGTGCAACTACGCACCTTTTTTTTTATTTGATATATATCAAAACAACTCAATCAAGAATATAAAATATGTGTGTGTGTAGAAATAAAAAAAAAATTGCCACGCCCATCTCCCATACAAAATTTGCATAGCATCTAAAAATCAGAAACGACTCGTCGTACATCGATGAAATTTTGTATGAGAGTTGCAATTAGCTCTATTAGTGCACATGTAAGAATATTTTGAAATCCACCCACAGCCACGCCTATCTCCTATACAACACACACATTTGAAAATCTCTTTTTTTTATTGAACCTATATTGTACTAAAGAACGCACCTCCAACTATATTAACTAAAAACTTTTATTCAAACGTGAAGTACTGCAATTGTAGAAATTGTGTACTCTACATCCTACATAATTGAATAGCATAAAAACATATTTTCCAGAGTAAAAGGATTATAATTTGTCTAAGCCCACAGAGGGAATAAATATATTCTATTTTACTCAGATAATAAATTAAATAAATTAATTTAACTATAATTATGTATGCTTAAATTATTTTTATTAATTTACAAAAAAAAACAAAACATGTATAATTGTAGTATTTATAATTATAATACATGTAATTGTCTCTAATATGCTCTAAAAAAAAAGATATGTTGCCAATTTCTTTCGTGCAGTTAATTATTTTTATGTTTTGAGATTGTATTTAAGCTTAATTTGCTTTAATAACTTTTGTTGTTACATATGCCACATATAAATGACAACAAAATTTTAAAACAGAATGCGTCTTAACAATTAACTATGCGCCACAAGTTGCAGAGATAGCCTAGTCGGCTAAACGGCAGGTTTCGCTTTTTGATTGCCAGGCCGCAAGTTCAATACCTGGCTTGCAGACAATTTTTTTAATTTTATAATTCAAACAATACATATTTTTCTCTATTAATATTACATTTAGGAATTTCCTTTATAATTAAAATAAGATAAAGAAAGAAGAAAAGATAATGTGTGCAATAAGCACATGGGTATAGATATGCACTTACTCTTTTGTTCGTTACAAGCAGGTTGGCTGTTATTTTTTATAGCCAATTATTTTTTTAATATTTTTTAAAGCCTAAAGTTTAAAACTTTTGTAGTTAGAAACCGTCGATTAGTGTCGATAACTTAGTTCTGGTCCACCAAACTTTTGAATCTGGGAAAAAACATGGTATTAATAAATTTATTAAAAAGAAATAATAAAAAAAAATATTTATCATTATAAAAAATTTATTTTAGATACATTACAATATTATATTTAAAAAGATTTATGTGAATACAAGCAACTATGTCGCGGTAGTTCCTACCGGAAACCAGCTTAAAATAATGGCTGTTTTTGAGAAGAAAAATTTTGACGACATTCACTGCTCGTCCACAAAAATTGAAAAGACTTATCTTATATTTTTTTTTTTTTTAGATATACTATTGAAACATTTCTAAACTTATAATAAAGAAAAAGGAACAAAAATAACACCATGAAAAAATTATTTAATTCTACTTTGGAACCACTGTGCGGCGTTCCGTCGCATTCCTAATACAAATAAGGAAAAAAATTAAAAATAATAAAAATAAATTATGTTGAAAGTATTTTCAAAATAAAAAAAAAAAAATTGTTGAACTATTTTTAAAAAGAATCCAATAAGCCTACTCGGCCGAACAGCTACCGAACGTCGCGCTTTTGAAGAACAGCTATCCAACAACGACCGCTTCATTTTTACTCTGGTTTGTTCACTTATAACTGATTTTCGTTAAAAGTAATGTTTTATTCCAATGAGTTTTCATATCAATATATGGTGCTTTTACTTTGGAAATTATTTCTTATTATTATTTTAAATTTTTTTTGATGCATTTTTAAATTTTGTAAGCTAATTGTAATTGTGACTTTCCACTTTAACTAATAAAACAATCATTATTTTTATTTTGCTTATATTATGTCAAAACTTTCGGAATCAATATAAATTTTCAAAATTTATGTCATTACTTTGACGAAGATTAGTATTTAAGAGTTAAACTGTCAACTCAGTGAGTATAGCAGAAAAGCGAAATTGAAATTTCTATAAAATTTAATAAAATTCTTTAGCATCACCGTAATATAACTTTTAGCACATGCAACTGTCGATCTACACGTTATTTTTATGCCCTTTTAAAAAAATTTCTAACTTCTTAAAGAAAAATTATGGCCTTACATGGTAGAGTGATGTAGTAGAAAAGCATGAGAGTAAAATCTCGATTTAACAATTTTTTTGTTAATGTTAAATAAAATATAAAATGTTAAATAGTCAAATCCTATGCTTTCACTTCAAAGATCCTTTTAAAGACGGCAAATGCTGTGTATGCAGCTTTAGTTAAAAGTCATTTAGATAACTGCTGCCCGATTTGGAATCCATATTTTGGTGTTCATTCTAATAAAATTGAGAGTGTCCAGAAACGTTTCATTAAATATGCCTTAGGTAAATTGTGTTGGCCGGATGGTTTCCGTTCATATATAACTAGACGTACATTTCTTGGTATAACTTCCCTTCAGGATAGGCGTAAGACTTTTTCTTTAATGTTTCAATATACAGTGAAACCCTCTTAAGTATCTCCCTTTTTAAGTGCCTAGCCCGATTTAGTACCCAAAATTTTTGGGCATTAAGCATTTTTCATGAAAATTGATGTATGTTTACCCTCTTAAGTACCTCCCCGCTTAACTACCCAACCCGCTGAACCACCTCAAATCTTCATACTTTAATTATCATTTTACCTATTATTTTCCTCTGATAAGTACCTCTCAAAATGATTTTTTTAACACAATGGCAATGCTCCACAATCTATATTTTTTTATATCAGTAGGGGCTTTCAGACGAACGTTCGTATCAGCCGACATTGTAAGACGACAAACTTACGGCAATATTTTGCTGAGTTTTTAAGCAATCGGGTATGTACGACGACGTTATTTCTTTGCAGATTCTCACGCAGAAGACATCGGCGTAATCGCTAAACCATTTATACCATTTATTAATCGTTAAACCATTTATAATTAACCAATATTTTTATACAATATCTCCATGTTTCAGGAAAACTCTCCTAAAAATTGGAACGCTTGTCATATTTATTTTCTTCTTTATTTTTTCCGCTTTGTTGTTGCTTAAAAAAGTTAATTATAAGATAAAGATTAAAAACATTCATCAACACAAAATGACTGACTTTGTTATTTCCTAAAAATTTTTCCTAAAATCTCGAACAAAATTTCTTATAAACTTATTACTGATAATGTTCTTAAATGCAACAGTTTATTTTTAAAAAAGCCATTTTACAATACACTAAGAAGTATTAACCTAATTATAACATAAGTTATATGGGAACATCAGTTCCTTTTTAAAAGAATTGAGTTCTTAAATAAAAATATCTCTTATTTCCACATATACGAAATGTATTGTTTTGAATAATTTTTTTTTATGTTAAAACAATAATTTAACACAAAAAAGTTTTTCATTTAACACATTCTAAACAAAAATATGTATGTAATAGTAAGTGTCCGACCAAAACCTAAATTTTGGCTGGAACCGAAACCGAAATTCGGCCATTTTTGTAATATTCCGCCGAAACCGAAACCGAAAAATAAATGTCTATATGAAAATTGTTTTAAAAAGCATTTTTTTTATAACATTATTTTTTATAAAAGTTTTTATTAAAAGTATACAAAAACATAACAATTCAAACACATAAAAATAAGGTACCGTCTGTGAGGTATTTGAGAGGTAAAATGGTTATTTTGTAAATAATTATAATAAAAAAAAAAAAAAAATATGTATGATAAATATTCTTTGAATATTAAAGATCAACGTTAAAATAATAAATAAAGCGATAATTTTTTATTACACTTTTGAGCTAAAGAGTATAAAAGCGTGTCAGCATTTTCGCCGTGTAAATTATTTCGTCGGTCAGGGTAAATATGCCCTGCTGCATTAAAAATGAGTTCACTGGCAATACGAAGAAGGAGGAGCAAATAGGTATCTAACTGCCACATTTTTTTAATAAGGAAAATGGGCTGTGTTGCCAGTACTCGTAAATATTGGAATCCTTTGGAATTAAGGGCTCATTTAAGCAAGTCTTAAGTTGTTCTTTGCCACTCAATAGATCAATTGCATATGTACTTGGAAGCATGTACGACACTTCTGAATCATGTGACTTCCAAAAAAAATTAGTGCTGCTTCTTTTGAAAGACAAGTTCTAAGGCTGCATGTTACACTCACTTTCAACAAGTTCCACTTCATCGTTCGAATCAGAAAATGTTTTAATGTGTTTATCAATTAAGATCTCACATATTTTTTAATCATTTTTAGAAAAATATTTCCGCTTAAAGCGTGGATCGAGTAACGTAAAAGCGAACTCACATTTTTGATTGAAGTAAATGCGCCGAAAATTCGGTTTCGTCCATGTTCTTGCCGAATAGCCGAAATTGGCTAAATCGGCCGAAACCGGATATTCGGTCGGACACTAGTAATAGTATATGTTAAGTACCCAGAGTTACTCAAGCGGGTTCGCTTAAGTACCCAGTTCGAGCTACTAAAGTGGGATTTTTTTAAGTACCCAACCCGCTTAAGTACCTTAAAATCTTGACATTTTTGGGTGAGGTATTTAAGCGGGTTTTACTATAATATTGTTTTTCGTAAAATAGTGTGTACAGAACTTTCAAGTTTATGTCATGCTTACAACCCACCTAGAGTCTTAAGAAATAATAGATTAGTCATTGGTTCCTTTCGTAGGACCATCTTCACTGCTAATGAACCAATTGGTAGGTACGTCGATTTGTGTAACAATAAATTTCAATGTAAATGAGTATAGATTTAGATTAAATTTATTCAATGTATAATTTAATGCAGAAATCTGCAAAATTAAGTCCATAGCCTCAATAAATAAATAAAAACTAATTATAAATAAACTCTTTTGCCCATCTTTTTATGTGTATCTAAGTTTTGTCACAAGAAAACAAAAATTAATTCATTAGAAAATTTTAAATATCTGCTTAGTATAGTATTCATAGTATTAGTAAATGAATTTTGATATTTTTACCTTACCTTTGGACCATAGATACGAGCTAATAAAAGTAAAGTACTATTTTTAAACATGATTAAATAAACAATTTTAAATCTTGATGTGTTTAGGCGCATCATATATTAAGATATAACTTTTATTTTATTAACACTATTAAACTACTCCCAAATACGTAAACTTTCTATATCGACCTTTTCACCCTCCCCTATTGAAAATCTTGCGGACGCTCGTGCTTGTGACTATTATTAAGTTTTGTTGTTGTTATTCTTTCTTGGAAAGTCTTAAAGAAAATTCATCTTCTAGCGTCAAAATGTGTTTGTTTTTGTAATAAAATTAAATCATTCTATTAGTAGTGATAAAACACTAAATTGCTAACAAGATTCACATTAGTCTTTATTGTATCCATGCATGCAATAGACTTGAACTTTTTTCCCCATCACCTGAATATTAAATTACTTTGCCAATGAAAATTAAATAATCGATAAAAGTTATGGGTTATTAACTGAGTTGATTAGCTTTACTGGCCATTGAGCAGCCACGTAAAATAATATGAATATTAAAAAAAAAAAAATGGATTCTTTTTAACCAAGATTTTCAAGTATAGTTGTATCAGTTGGCAGTTGACAAACAAGGGCATGGAGGATACAGTCCGTCAAGTCATTGTTTGCAAAATAAAATATAGAATGATTTAATATTCTAACTAAAAGTAACAAAACTGTTCTTTGATAAAAACAAAACGAAAGTTTTATTGAACTAAACCAAAAAAACAATAACCATTTCATGGTGTCAAATAATTCTTTGCAGAATGCAAAACCAATATTATGACATAAATATTAAAAAATGTAATGCTTAGTGTGTCCATCCTGAGAATCAAAAACTACTTGTAACCTTCTTGGAATAGGCACAATAAGTTTTTTCAAATCATATTCTTCGGGTATGTTTTCGATTCATTCTTAACAACTCTTATTATGGCGCTTTTATTTGTTGCTGCCATCTTGCAACTTTTTTGTTTTATTCTGTCCATCAATTTTGTTGATATGGTATTTATCGGGGCTTTTAACCGATGCGTCTCTCTCTTGTTTTGAGGGTCATTGTCCTGATACAATTAGTATTTTAAGTTTTCGGGATTTTAGGCGTCAGTGAACCCGAAATTTCCAGGACTTATTAAATACATTTAGCAGAATATTAAAGTCCTTCCCATGATATGCATCCCTATACCATCAGAAACAACTTTACAAACTTCGCAGTGGGAATTATATTCCTGGGAATCTGGTGGAATTATATTATCGCAAGATCATCTGGAATATTCTTTTTATCATAACTAACGTATATGATGTGAGAAGTTAGAAAATGATATATTGTTGTAAAAAGCTTATTAGGAGATATGAAAATTTCCTGCTCAGTTCTCAATGATGTTTGAAATTATTTCTCACAAGCTAGTTCAATTTCTCAGAGTTGTACCCCTAAATGCATTTGTTTTGTTAGTTTAAAAAACGAACAAATTACGAAAGTTTTCCAAAAAATTCCAAATTTTCACTTATAATATCCTCTATCATACCTACGACGTCCACTAAGTATCGTGTCAAGTTTTTTTTTAAATTTTGCTACAGAGAGTTTTTGAACACTTTAATTATTATTCAAGGCACATTCATTCATTCTCAATGATGTGATGATGTTATCCTCGTAGCGACCTTTTAAGGATATTAAAGACTTCGATACTAATTTATTTCGCAATAAAAACAATTTATATTGCCACGTACAGCAAAACTTTTGTTAACAGTAAAACAAGAAATATTAAAATGTAATAAAGAATAGTCAAGGATATTGACTTTCATTAAGTATAGATAGAAAGAATAAAATTCGTTTTTAGTCCAGATTAATGCTGAATTAATGTTATTCGATTTCAGCTAAATAAAACCTCAAAATGACTTTAATTCAACTGTTTTCACTAAATGCGAAACATATTAAAACGAACCCGAAAATTGAGTGTGAGTGAAACAGTTGCCGTATGATAAAACAATTTTCTCCATACCAGATTCTTTCATCTAATGTTCATGAATACTGATGAATACTGAACGGAAACCGATGGATAAGATTAAATTCATGAATTTTCAGCTAACAGCTGTTTGCACAAGCAGGTCTTTTACACCGGAAAATCAATCGAGTTTCCTCAATCAAAATATTTCCTTTCGTCTCTCACACGAAAATTGCACCCCTTCTATATAGTTAATGCTGTTGTGAATCCTCTCCATAATAAACATTTGAATAAGATTTTTTTTTTACTCACCCTTAGTTTTGGGGCTGAGGCACTTAACGTCGCAATATGTTACTCCAAAGTAATGAACTTCTGGTCACACTTATTCTGCTTATGAATTATTTTGTTTTCTTAATATTGCAAATTCTATGCAGTATTTTAAGAATTTCTACTTAATACAATACTATATTTTTCCGAAAAAGATAGAAATTATTTGTTGTTATCTTGCGTTTCTATGGTGCATCCAGTATCGAGGTAGAAATTTAACTGAAGCTTATCAGAAAATCTTACACGCAATCATTGCCTTTACTGTTTGTATTCAGTGAGTATGTACTTTGCAGGAGAATAAAACATACGGTGGATAGGTCTTACTGTTAACGTGCAAAGTGCTTTAAATACAATCTAGTGTAAGATTATTTTTCTCGAAAAATATTCTATCTACACAGAGAAAACAAAATTAGCAGCACGGAGCATGCAGAAATATAATCTTACACGGCACGTGCAGAAAACGTATTTTTCTTACAAAATTTCTACATGCGACATGTAGAAATATGAAGCTAAACGGATTTGTAGAAAAACCACTCAATAGTGATAGAACTAAAAAGCCGCATGCGGTGTTGAAACTCATACCTGACTCATATTTTGCGTATTCCCATCCTACACGAAATTTTAGAGTTTCTGCACGAAATTTAAGAAAATCATATGCTACATGCCCATATAGAAAAGTTGCCCGAAACGTGCAGCTTTCAGTTTGTGTTAAAAAAAGTACGAAGCTCACATCTTGCATAATGAAATCTCAAAGCTTCACGAAATATTTAAGTTTTCTGCACGCAATTATAAAAAAATCATAAACTACTTGCCCGTGTTGAAAAGTTGCACGAAAAATTAAACTTTATGCTGTATAGAAATTGAGCTGATTGAATGTATTTGTGCATGTGTTTCTGAAAAGTTCTACTGTTCATGTTATTCCAATTCAAAACTATAGTTCACATATGGTTTTTCATCAATTCTTAGTTTAATATTCTGTTCTATCTTTCCCTTTTGATTCACGGCCAAACATTGGTTGTCTTATGTATTATGGCTTGCATAATTATTTACTTGAACTTTTACAGGAGAATTTTCATAGATTTTTTTATATTTTTTTGGTACGGTAGGAACATATTTCTACACCGTACGTGTAGAAAAGCTAAATGTAGGTGTAGAAACGCTGAAGCTTAATGCGCATATAAGAAACCTGCATGCCGCATCTAGATCTACACGTTCCACGTGCAGAAAAGTGACACCTATGTACAGAAAAACTACAAGTACGTGCGAAAAGCTGCACATACGTGCAGAAAAGCTTCACCTAGATGTAGAAACCCTAAAGCTACATGCGCATCTAAAAAACTTGCATGCCGCGTCTAGATCTACAGTTTCTAAAAGATCGTGCAGAAAAGCTTCACAAGCGTGATGGGTGCAAAATACCGGTCAAAACGTGTAGAAAAGCTGCATATACGTGTAGCTTTTCCTGATTTTGTATTCTCTGTGTTTAAAAACATAGTTATAAGAAAATATTTTTGATTTTTGTGAAAAAAAAGTTTTAATTCCAGGGTTGTTAAGTACCAGCCCATGGTTTTAAGGTAATAAAAAAAAGGGTATGGAATCCCACAAATTTTTTGCACGAACATCAAAAATATATTAATGGAATTTGCAAGCCATCTCGAGTGAAAATAAACAGTCATTCACAAACGTATCTTGATTTTGGTAAAATTTTTTGAAGTAAACTAAATTAACTAAAAGAAGTTTGGCATCAATTTATTGCTTATTTTGTTTTCAACGAAATAATACCTAACATATTTTTTTATAACAACATCAAAATAAACATAAACGTAAAAGGAGCGAATTTAATCTCCCGTAAGCAAATGATCATAACGGTAAATATAATCATTGTCAAAAACAATATTGATTGTACAGCAATCAAAAGAATGTTTGTCAGTTATGCTCAAAACAGATGTTTTGACAGATGTTTTGTTGTTAAAAAGAAAGTAACATACAAAATAAAATAAAATCGATAAAAAATGGAGCTCTCAAGAAAACCCAACCTAGGAAAATAATATCCGTTATGGTAGCACAACAAAAGTATATCCAGATGATAGCATTGTACCGACTGCAGAGAAAAAAACAATATACGAGAATTTGGAGACGATTCATTTATTCTGAAAATGAAAGGGCCACGTTTGGCTTCTTCAGAAAATTGTTTAAATATACACAGACTGAAGATTCGGAACAGTTTAGAAAAGCCACTCGCATGAGTGTTAATGAGTTCAAGCTGCTGCTGGGGTTAATTGAAAAACGTATAACAAAAAAGGACTATATCCGCAAATCAATCGTCGGCTGGCAATCACATTAGTGTAAGTACACTGACCTAATACTTCAATTGAATTAAATCCATTAGCACCCATCATAAAACTTAGATATTTGGGACAAGGCGTTTGTCGACAAATGCTGGCATGGTCCTTTCGAGTTGGTGCCTCCACTGTTGCCCAAATAATTTTGGAAACGTGCACAGCAATTTGTGATGAACTCCATTGCATATACTTAGCTCAACCAAATGAATCGGAATGGAGAAACATAGCAGACGAGTTCTATATAAAAGCTGACATGCCGATTGTTGTTGGAGCAATTGATGGTAAGCACGTGCATATAAAGTGTCCTCCGAAGTCTGGATCTTTGTATTATAATTATAAACAGTTTTTTAGTATTGTGATTCTAGCTGTATGCGATAGCAATTACACTTTCACAGCAGTTGATGTTGGAGCGTGCGGTAGCCAGAGCGATGTCGGCATTTTGAAAGCTAGCAATTTTGGAAAACAAATATTAAATGGAACAATTAATATTCCAAAACTCCAATTTCCTCTCAAAACAAACATAATGCGCCCATATCCTGGAAAAATTTTATCCACTGATAAGGAAAACTTCAACAAAAAACTCTTGCAAGCACGTGTTAGAGTTGAAAACTCTATCGGTATTTTAGTTGCGAAGTGGCGGGTGTTAACAAACCAGATCAATGCAAGCCCATAAAACGCTCAAAAAATAGTGATGGCTACTATTATACTCCACAATTTCGTCAAACTACATGACACCAAAAACTATTGCCCACAAAATTATGTTGATAGTTATTCTGAGACTGGTAACTTGATCGAAGGCTTTTGGAGACGAGAATCACCGCCTCTACTGCAGTCATTATTATTCCGAATGTCAAACGCTAGTAGAAATGCTTTTGCAACGCGAGATTTGCTAAAAGATTATTTGAATGAGTCGGTAGCATCATGAAAAACCTGTCTATGTTATATATTGTCCTTATGAAGCGTGCTTGACATACGGAATAAAATACCCGACAAGTGTAACTGTAATCTTAATATATTTTGAATATTTTCTAAATTTGAAGTGAGAAGATTAATACCTCTAGGAAGTTGAGCAGGTCAAGTCCCAATGCCAACTACTGAAATGATGTAATTGTTATCAACAGCTTGATCGACAAAACTGAAAAACCATTTATAATTATAATTTCAAGAATCATGCTTGAATCATACTTGACGTGCACAAGCTTAACACAAAATTGCCACTTTTCTTTCAATTCTCTTTAACTACGAGTATTCCTTTATTAGTTTTATGCACTACACTAATTTAAATAAAACCTAAAAAATATCAAACAAGCATTTAATTCTTTTTTATTCAAGGGGAATTAATTTTATTACTTCAATTGTTTTTTACTTTTGTATCCAGTCCAGGCAACACTGGCTTAATAATAGCAACAATCGTGATATATATTCATTCTGTTTGCTTTATTTTGTTTCTTCTAAAAACTCCTGAAATGTTTTAAGAAGCGCAATTTGAAGAGCAGAAAACTGAAGTTGGGTTAAATTGGAATCTTCTATTTGATGAGCTAACCCGTCGCAAAAAAGTTGAACTGATGTCTTCTTTTCACAATTTGGTTCGTTCAAAACTTCTCTGGCGAGTTGTGCCATTTCGCTGAAGTCAGCACTAGCCGCCATCATCATTTCGTCAATTCTTGTTTTTTTTGATTTGCTTGCTGATGCTGACTGTTGCAATGTAGTTGGATACAAGTTTTGAGATAAGTTTTCTTCATTGCTATTACGGAAGCTCTGACGCTGAAACTCTTCTGTTGTGCTTTCAAAAATAATGTCACCTTCTCCTTCGAAATTTCCACCGGTGCTAAAATGAAATAATCGAAATTTTATTATGGCGTATATCATTGGCATTGCACATACTTTGTGTTTTCCGTATCAACATCTCTAAGGAAAGTTAGCTGATCCCACCATTTTCATTTGCGAGGAGAATGAAAACCACTGCCTGAGTGTCCTCCACCGATGTTTCAGCTTTTCTGCTGGAACATTCAATGTTGAAGAGAGCTCATCATATTTTTGATCCCGTAGCCAAGCGTTTTTATAATTTTTGTGTTTTTTATTATACGTATAGAAATGGATTGTTTCGCACAAACTCTATTAATTTTTCTTCCATTTAGAGTTCTTGCTGTAAAAAAATTCGTTTGAATTTGCCAAATCTGATTGAAATTTCCAATAAATTTTCATTTTGTATGTTGTCACTACTGATAACGCGCAGCATTTTTTATTTTGATGACTACTTGCAGCGCTGCGTTTAGTGCAGAATATACATGTGTTTCTCGCTATACGAGTGTACGAGTTTGAAAGTTGCTGCAGCAGAATATATGCGCATGTGTTTTAGGCATTATAATCATAAAATTCAAACAACAGCCAAAAATATGATGAAACAGTGCGTAGTGCGACAACAAAAGAAAGCTAGGGAGCATTTGCCAAAAATTACCTTAGTTATATCGAACAGTTTGGAGTAGTAGAGTTCTGGGCCAAGACCGTGTGGATTTTTGTATGGGCATAAAAATTTACAAAATTGTGCCCGGGCTGCAATACCGATAGTAGGGTGACTAAAGCCGATAGTGGGGTTGTTGTTGTTGCTGTTGTAACTTAAGCCGCAAAGACAAGATAAGGGAATGGAGCGTTGAACTTAGTTTTAAATGCCTTTATAACCGCTGGCTAAGGCGTAGGGGCATGGGCGGGGGCGAGGCGTGAGGGACGTCGTGTTGCGGTCACAATTTCATAGTAGAAGTTAAACTTAGAGTGTAGCTGATGGTCACGTGCCAAAAATGAAGATAAGCGTGTGACTATTCGAAAATTTTCTAAAAAGCTTAACATTTTTCTTTGATTTGTATAAGTACAGTAATCCCAGCTAAATCCGTCCCCGGTTAATTCGTTTAAAAATATTTTGCATATAAAATGTGTGTGAATTAGTCTTGTGCTTAACAGTTTCGGAGCCGGAATGAACATGGAATGATTCTTTCGTACAGCGGAACTAGTCCTCGGAAACATGTCCCCGGAGCCATTTAGTTCCTTTGATCTGTAGAAGGGAAAAATGTGTTTGTGTACTAAATTTATAATATAATCTGCTATATATAATATAATCTATTATATAATCTAAATTTATGTAATAAAATCGGCTCTTGAAAAATGCTATACTCATTTGCATAATATAATGAACCTTATTCTTCATTCTTTATATAAAATTTTATCCTATATATTTTAAATTTTTCAAACATGTTCATATGTAGCAGTATGAAAACATGTCCCCAAACATGTATCTAGTTCCGCCAGTTTGCATGTGCAACCAAATGAACGAAACAATGCACATGACAAGAACGGCGATATATCTTGTAATAGTTTTATTTGTGATTTCTTTCAATTATTTGTACCAAAGAAGGTTATTAGAATATTATTAAAGAATAATGTTATTAAAGAATATTATTTCTATCACTATTACAACCAATTCGGCCAAGCAGTAACAAGTACGAAAGAGATGTCGGTTCATATTGCTTAATTAAAAACTGTTTGGACATGTAAAGAATGAATCGAAGGAATGATTGGAATCATGTCCGACTGTGAACATGGCTCCGCGAAATATACATGTTCGGAGCGACTCATCTCTAGTGTGAATTTCCTCCATAATTCGTCATCGGTTAATTAATTATCTCGCTTAATTCGTTTAAAAGTCATGTGATGTTTAATTAAATTGCAATGAAATTATTCCATTTGATTTGGCAAAAAAATTAACGAAAATAATTTTGGCACAACTATTTCATAACACTTACTAATGGCAACTTGTTCAAAATTGACAGTCATAAGACATTTAGATATTTGTTGGCATTCAAGTGGCAGCTATAATCAGCACAGCTAGGTAACGGTTAAGTCGTTGGGTTTTGATGATATACCGTTAGAGAGATGATTTCGTTGCATTTGTAATGAGCACCCAACATAAGGTTTTGTAAGTTAGTTTTTCTGCTAAAAATAGTAATGTAAATCAAAGTCGTGAAATATTAATTAACCCTGTGGCTTCTAAAATTGTGAAAATAGACCTCATTCACCCCCTCTAATAGGAATTTTTGCTCAAATCGACATCACCTTTCACCTCCGTATATAGTTGCACTCAGTCGCGGGACACCCTGTATATCCCTTTCATCATAATTTTTTTATGATTTTTGGAATATATGGTCTTTAAATAATATGAAAACATATTCAATACTAAGGCTTTTCTATTTTCATATCCTTCATGTATTTTTAGAGCTCGGATACTTGATGCATCTCGGTCGAAATAAGGAATTTCCTTAAAATAAATTCTACAAATTATTTTTATTTGTAAAACTGACTGACTGAGGTCTTTTTGATTTATAAAAATTTTGTATAATTTAAGTTTGAATTTGTCCACTTTACTAATTTGTCGTTATTAGCTCTTTAGTAATTGAAGAAAAACTTACTTCTACGGCTTATTTTGATAAAATTAAAATGTGAAGCAAGAATTCCGTGAATATTTAAGTAACTGTAAAACGAATAGCGGAATAATGTGAGAAGTGAACATAAGTAACAAACAGTACATACATGTCGATCTTTTAAGCATTCGTCAAAAAGAAGTGAAGATATTGATATTGAAACTTACCCGCACAACCGATGCATCACGGTCTGAAAGGGATATATACGTAAAATATCGAGTTATGTGTATGGGGACCTAATTCTTCAGTTATAATTCGGTAAGTTGTCGAGGATTTCTCTAAATCGACAGAAAGCTGAATTAAGCGGCTATCGGTTAATTCATTCCCCAGATAATTCAACCAAAAATCGCGCATATTTTGAAAACGAATCAACCGGGAATTACTGTAGTTTGTGTATTGGTTAACAAGCAGATCTCCAGTGGTGGCTTGAATCATCATGCAAATTTATAAATAGATACCGATCCCCATCCCAATGCCGATTTTAAATTATATATATACTAGTAAGCCCGTCCTACAAGGGGTTGGAAGCATAAATGATAAATATGATATTAATTATGTGTGGATACTTTCAGGCTGAAAATTTTTCGGGACAGTATATATTGTAAACACACTGTAATAATGGCAAAAAATAAGTACAGTTTGAGTGATATTAGGTGCGGAGCAACATGCTTGACTTTTATATTAGCACACAACACATAACTTTAATTTTTTATATTAGCATATCTTTTCAGCATAGTTCAAGGACGCTGCATTTAATGGTGTTAACCGTTTTTTATTCTTGTGGCCAATTTATGAGAAATTCGACTTTCAAGGTCAAGTACATGTCAATGCTGTTTTTGTTAGAAAAACTTTATTTTATTAGCTTAAGCGGCTTCATGTCTTCAGGTGAAACAATAACAACTACTTGCAAAATAAATTCGTAGAACAGTTTAACCCTCAAAACCAAACTCTTCAGGATAAAAATTTATTCCACAGTTCAAAAAAAGCTGGTGTGTCGTATAAAAGGTTAAGTTATACGTTTCATCTGAAATAAGAGGTTTAAATAAAGGTACAAATTAACCTTAAGTAACTAATTCGATAGGTCTTCAAAATGGCCCCAATAGGACTATACTTGATTTCAATACTTTTGGGATCATTTAGTAGACACATAAAATTGGTTAGTTTTGATTAATTTGTGCTTTTATTTAGCGCTATTATTTTACGGGAATATTAATGGTTTTATTGGAACATATAAAAATATTTTAATTATTTGAAAATAAATGTTCAACTTTTAGGTAAGGTATCAATAGATAACTTAAAACCAAATAATACATTTTTCAATTGTTTAAGATCATGTACTTAACATTTTCTATCCTTAATACGGATAAAATATTTGCGCAATGTATTTAACTAATTTAAAAGAAGCTTAATTTTTATGCTTACACAAAGCTTGTTAAGGCCGCAACCCTAAAGAAGGTAAAAGATTAATGGAAATTAATATACTTACTTCTCGACTCGTTCGAGTATCGATATTCCAGTATCGATCCCCTGACGAGCCGCTCGTTCGGCTCATCCGACGAGCTGTTGCCGCCTTCTTGCTAATCACTTATTGATTATCTTCGGCAAACGCTGTGTTTTCTAAAAGCTCCAGTCTCGGTTTATATATATGCAGCATATATATATTTTATTCTACCGTCATATTGGACAATTTTATCTTCACTTATTGAAGAGTACCACATATTAAACGTAAAACAGATGTTACAGGTATTAAAATTTATATTTTCATTCCTACTAATTTGTGTTTTTCTATTTGGTTTTCCTCTGCGCATAAACTCGAGCATAGCAAATTGCTCGAAGTTTCTACGCAGACTCTAGGCGCTGACGTTGTTTTAAATTCCAGCAACTCATTCGCAGAATTGTGACAAAAGGAGTCACTGGAACAAATCCATTCAGATCTGTTTATGGGCCTTCGTGAGCCTTCTTTGGAACGTCCGATTGCGGAAAATCAACTGAGCACTTCTTAAGCATCCAGTCCATAATTCAATTTTGGGGTTTTGAGTAGTACGGGGAATCATGGATAAACTAATTATAAACTTTTATCTTGAAATAAATGTATCTGCATTTATAAGTTTATAGCCAAAGCTTTTTATTAACGGTCTCTTTTTAAGTATCTTTGAAACGAAATTCGCAATATATATTTTTTGGCACAAAAATTTCAGTTTGCAATCTTAAATTTTTTATAAATGCGAAATATTAAATCATCAAAAGTAAAACGCAGGGTTTTACTAGAAATCAAAACTTATTGACAACGAGACGAAATTGCGTCGTTGACTAAAATATGTTAAAATTGTGTCGCAGAAACATTTGGGAGAATATGAACTAAATTCTGCGTCATCTTGGTAAAGATAGCATTGCACGTAAGAGAAGAAATTTTTAAATTGTGTTGAGATTCAACTTTATATTTCAAAATTGTTGGCATATTTCGCGTTTTGACGATACTTTAAAAGAGATGGAGCTATTCCGTATGCATGTTAAAATGTTAAAATGTTTTTCCAGAAGAATCGAGTTAAAAAGTTATGACGATATAGAAAACAAGACAATATTTTTTTCTTAGAAAATATGTGCTATTTAAATTATGACATTATTCGTCAAATTTTTTAGGATGAAATGATTTAAGCACCCAGTTAAAGAAGTCATATGAAGGTACTAAAAATCACAAAAGGCTTGGTGAAGTTAGCTAAAAATTTTTCAGGTCCAAGTGTATTTTTTTAAATTTTTTGAGATTCTATTATTTTTGTACTGATTGAAACTTGAAAGAGGTTGAAAATAAGTTCATACTTTCTACGGCAAAGTTGTTCTAACTTTTATCTATTCCTTTTCAAAACAAACTATGGCTAGAATCACATTGTCGACTTATTTATATTTTTCGTTATTTTCGTACATGTAGCAGCAAAGATTTTTTTTTTTTGTTCCAAAGATAGGGTGAGTGCGTCAAAACTGTTTATTTTATAAAAATTTACATTGTGCGAACCTTTTGTTTTGGTAGTTCGTATCCAAAATAGTCGCTATCATCAAATATGTGACGAACATTTTAGTTTCAAAACTATTCAACGTAATCAAAAACATCAATAAATTTTCACTTACGTCAAGTAAATAATAACAGCAATCTTAAACGGGAAAAATATGTTAGACGTTCCAGTGTTAACACTACAAGTGTTTTTCAAGTGTACAAAATTATATAAAAATTCTAAAAGAGTTCAATGAAAGCCTTATTTGTATAGTACACGTATCCTCAGCAAAGCTGTAGAGCAAGTCAATTGGAACTACTTCTATTATTTTACCAGTACAAAAATAATAGAACCTTAAAAAAATTAAAAATTTAGCTTATTCCACTAAACCACTTCGTCGATTTGAGTTGCAACATCCGTCTGAGTGCTTAAATCATTCCATCCTGAGACATTGACCTGGAACTTGTCGCATAGTGTAATTGGTAAGAAATAAAAATCTGTACAAATTTCTATATATAGCTCGAAAAAAATCGCCAATTTGGTTAGTCGATTTTGGATAACGAAAAATATGAAAAAGTTTTGGCATTTAAATTTTTTTTTTTGCAAATTTAAATTTCACGCGAATAGTTTTTCGAAAATTTGTTAATTTGCTTTTTTAACAAAAAACCCTAAAGTTTGGCTAGCGTTCAACAAAAGTTTATTTATCAAACTTGTGTGAGACCGGCAAAGTAGATTTAATTATATTTTTTATTAAAAATTTAGAGGACGAAGGACCTCTACATATATGGGCGTTTCCAAACTGAGTTACATACGATTTGTACGAAAACATATTAAAAAAAAATTAAAAAGTCAAATTTTTAAAAATGATTTTTTATATAAGCATAGTAATTAAGTATGACTATATTAAGAAAAAGGATTACAATAACCAATCCTTAGGATTTCAAGATAAAAATAAAACTATGCTCTGGCGTGACGTTACAAAAAAAAAGAAGTAGTTTCCTACTTGGATTGCAAAACTCTGCGAATTGGACAAGACTTTTTGTATAAAACCTTTTTTTAGAATGTTTTGAAATAATATAAGTTTATTATCCAAGTAATCAAATTTAAAAATCTTTTCCCGTTTGTTTGTTATTAGGCTTAGTCATCTGACGTGACGTTACCGGCGTTACGTTACTTAAATTTCCGTTGTAGTTAAATTGGGTAATTGAGTAGTTAGGTAATTAAGTAATTATGTAATTTAGTACTTGAAAAATAAATTCAATATATTCTGCCTATTCTCACCTCAACCATTTTTCATTTTTTTTTAGCCAATGCCTTCTATTTTTACTAAAACAAAAACGTTTACGAAACATTTAACAAACATTTACGAAAAAGAAAAATTACATTTGTGAAACAGTGAAGACGATTTGATCATTAAAGTAAATGAGTTTATATTCAAATTGCTTACATCAAAAAAATGTAAATGTTTCTCTTAGATAATATCATTAAATAATAATTTTTTAATAACTTTTAAATTTCGTGTCACGGAGGACTTTTTTCTGGAAATGCCCATATGTAACATTCGTCTTTAATGGGTTAAAAAACTAGAAAAAAAAACTTCAAGAACGCAGTAATACAAAATTGACGACTATTTGAAAATCGAAATATCTGCATTGAAATTGAAAATCTGCCGAAAAACAATTGTCATATGTTAGTCATAAAAAAATATTTAAATGCCATAATACTTTTCAGATTTTTTAATATTTAAAATTGAGTGAACAACTTGAGCTAAGAAGACGGTCTAATATATATATAAACGTATTAGGGAAGATACGTTTTGAACTAACTAAAAAGACTTTTTTTAAATGCTTTATTTTTTTACTGTGGACAGTAAAACTGAAAAGCGCCAAAGTCAAATGGCGAGAAGTGAAAAGAGTAATTCTGAGTATGATTTGTTACGCTTGCAAGAGTAAGGGTAGGTATGTTAAAATTAAGCACTTTGTACTAAATCCGAGTTTTTCAAATTGAGCAAACAGTAAAGCATACGATTATTAAATTTGGGTAGTAAGACTGTTCATTAACCCTGGATGGTTATACTTATTTTACATACTTTCAAACAAATCCAGAAATCTCCTCATTATATATATTTTTTTTGCGACAACGATGCGTTTTAATTAACAGCTTAGCAATAACTAACATTGTAAAAAAAAACACAGGTGCGTCGTTGGACACACGAGAGAAGCGAAGCTTTTTCGTAGTTACATAGATTTGATAGCTTAATAAGTTTTTCTTTTAAATAAATAAACTTTTAAATTCAAAAATTTAAAATAGCATAAAATAAATTACATATATACAGAAAACATATTTACTGCTTATTTTTTTATTGTTGAATGTCAAATTTCCACGCCAATTACATATACGGGCATATAATGCCAGCGACTTTTCATTTTAACTCTCCACACATGGTTGTGAACTTGGCTGCACTGACTCATGCATGCGTTTGTTAATTCCATATTTATTGATATCATCTATTTTTTTGACACTTAAAAACGCACTTGCCATAGAGTATAAATTATTAGGTGTGTTTCCGTACTCACACTGTGTAACTTGTGGGACACTATTTTCTGTTTCCGTACTTTCTGTGCTTAAATTGGGAGAAGGAGAACAAGCATAAAGCCGCTCTCTCGAGCACACAAAGTGCACAGAGAGTGCTAAAACTCAAGACTCCGAGTAAAGTAAGAACAAGCATCAAGAAGAACAAGCATCAACTTCACAAACAAATTGACGATAATTTTATTTGGCGCAATTTACGTTTGACATGTCTGCAGTCAAAATCAGCTGTTTTGTGCTTGAAATTTATTAGAAGCTGTTTCCGTACTTTTGCAACTATTCTCACATTTCATTTTTACTCTCAGTTTGAACTTACACAAATCTTACACAGTGTAGAGTACGGAAACACACCTATTGTCTAGAAATTGCATCAACTCTGCTAAATCTCTGGCATGTGTTAACAGAGATTAACAGATATTTTTTTCTTCATGTTTTTAAGTGAAATAACTCTGTTAATACATGCCAGAGATTTTAGCAGAGTTGATGCAATCTCTAGATAATAATTTACACTCTATGTTGGTACGAAGAAAATTAGCAATGCCCACAAGTGCATAGCCCACGTTTTTAAGTAAAATAACTCTGTTAACACATGCCAGAGACTTAGCAGAGTTGATGCAATCTCTAGATAATAATTTACACTCTATGCCAACAGCACCACAAACGCATTCACAATACAAACAAACCGATGCTGGAGACACCTTGTGGCAAATTTTTGATAGTTGTAGCATAGCAAATACACAATTCTCTATTTATTTATAGATGGTGACGATCTACTGCAGCATAGCTTCTGTTATAATTAGTATTGAATTAACTGTTTCTAACAAGTCCTTGTGGCCTAGAGAATAGTGCATTGGACTCTCGTTTAAGAGAACCTGGGTTCGATCCCCATGGACAGCCCAAAAAATTCTTTTTAGTATTTAATATTAAAGTATTAAAATTTCTTGTTAGTAATAAGCACTAGCAACAACGAAACCATCAAATTTTCAAGAAAAAAATCTGTCGAAAATTTTTCAGATTTCACTCCAAGCAAATCACAGAACGAGGAGTAAAAAGCTTCGCTTTAAAAACGGAAACGTGCGACGATTAGATACAACAACAATACAAAAATACAATACTATTGCTTCGTCGATTCGACGAAGTATAACCATCCAGGGTTAAGAGTAGTAAAAATAAAACTTGGATACGACGGAAGACATAAGGGTAGTGCATGTACTTATATTGTACTACTTTCGCCAGCACTGCTTTCTTATTTATTGATAGAAAAAACGTCGGTGGCGAAGCCGCGGAACACTGGGTCCTAGAAGAGAGTTATAAGAACAACAACTATTTATTAAAATAATTTAAAAATAACGCAGACTGAATACTACAGTGTATTTTGGGCCCATCAAAAAAAGTACTGATGTAATTCCCCAGAATTTTTGTGTAAGAATGTTTCTTTTATTAGTTGCGTCGATAAAAAGTTGCAACTCGAATTCATAATACGAGTATTGTGTCGGTGTTACTTATTATCGTCGGTGAAAAAAAACTGTAATTGTCATCACCATACATTGCCTACTTTATACGGTATGATATCATGGAGAGGCTTTAGGAAACAGCTGATAATAGATTGAAATTTAACCACAGTTGCGCGCTAATGAGAGGATTACTTCGAACTTCAAATGTAATTTCTTTTAGGGCCCATTATATTGCGGACTTTTATACAGTGATTTTGACAAAAAGTGGTACCATCAGTTTTTGTTGAGTAGCTCCGTCAGAAATAGATATATCGGCTTAATGTCTTTGGCTAAAAACTTTGTCTATATCGGCTAAAAACTTTGTCAAAGTTTTAGCTAAAAGTCCAATATTTTACAACATTTGTTTGATTAAATGCCAAAAAAAATTTTTTTTCTTTTGCTTTTTTGGGCATTACTTGAAGGGAATACTATCATCATCTATCATTTATCACGTACACGTAACAAAATCACTAATAAAATATTTTGACGTGCAATTGGGCGTCAAAGGCTATACTATCATCATCTATCATTTATCACGTACACGTAACAAAAACACTAATAAAATATTTTGACGTGCAATTGGGCACAGAAGTCAGTGATAGAAGTGCCACTTTGAAAATAAAAGTAGTGCCACCTTGTCCCAAACGGAATTTCCAAAAAATTTTAATTCAAATTTCCCAGTAATTTTTGCCCGCAATAGTAAATCTTTGTATGGTAAATTACCAAAATATACTGAACATAAATGTCGAACACATGTGTATACCTTGAAAACTGGTTTGACAGTTACTCCTCTAGGAAATTCTATACCTCTAAACAAAAACACCCTTTATAAAGTTTGATAATACATTATCTAAGCAAAGTTGTTTGTCTTTAAGAGAAAAAATTTTTTTTTATTTAGACTGTACCATCTTATCAGTGCTCTAACCTGCCATATTATAATTAATTTTATTTAAAAATAGTTTGCGCTCAAAACGTTACCCTCAAACATTTTTGAAACTGAAACTAACTTTTTATATATATAATAAATCGGGGATTGGCCGAAGCAGACCACAGTGGGGCCCTTTTCGTCCCCATTGGACAAAGGATGCTACCGCTCGGAGCCCTCATACGTGAGCATGCTTCTTACATAAGCATCCTTTGTTACCTCAAGCATATCCTTGTAGGTCAGTTGACCAATCTCGGCTTCGCCAATAAATGGACGTCCCAGAATGATCAATCTTATGCTTACCAACGCCGAACACTGGCACAGAATGTGTGCTGCTGTTTCCGGCTCCTCTAGGCACAACCTACACTCATCGTCCTCGGTCAGAGTCATCTTTTCATCACCATCACCATCTCATTTGTCTGAGATGGGGCATGCAAGGACCGTGTCCTGTGACCAGTGCAGTAAGCCAGCTTAAAGTCCTTCAATTGTAGCGGATAACTTCCGCCTTCGTTTGCCTGCAATTAACAGCTTCTTCCCACCTTGTACTGCGTTCCGAGTCCGTCCATTGCTGGACGGAATGTAGTCGCCTATGGCGATACGGGGCTCTGGTCCACAGAACTCTTCTGCTGATCCTTCTCTCGCTAAAGAATCAGCAATTTCATTCTGTTCTATGCCAGAATGTCCTCTTACCCACAAACTCATGTATGTGTGAGCTTATTTGTCTGAGGCTACCTATTGTTGGCAAAACACTCTATGGCCAACCTGGAAGTGACGCCTTCCAAGGGCATTGGCATTTGTCAAGGGCATTGGCAATTTTCTTGCCATTGACCCGGTCATCTATTAGGTGGTCCAGTTCATGCACCAAACCAAGCATTTCCGTCTGGTACACAGACACAAACCTCCCCAACCTCATTACATAGGATAGGCTCAGCTCTTCTCAATAAACGCCTGCCCCGGCCGTGAATGAAACAGAATCCTCTTGGCGCTTTGTATCCTATCTTCTACAGCCTCGTTCCAGTTTAGTTTGCTATCAAGGGTTACCCCTAAATATTTAACTTTCGTGGACATGTTGATTTCAGCTCCAAAAAGTCTGAGTGGTTCTCTCCTCACACCTGCCCTCTTTCTAGTAAAGTGAATATTGTCTGATTTTCCTGCGTTTACGGTAAGGCTTTGTTCTCGACACCACTCCTCCACAATTCGGAGTGCTCTCTTCATGATGTCAGAAATGGTGTCAATGAACTTACCACAGACCACCAACGCAATGTCATCTGCATACCCAATCGTGTGTATGCCCGATTCATCCAGTCTAACCAGTAGTGAGTTATGTTCCACAGGGTTGGCGATAACACCCTGCCCTGGGGACATCCTCTAGTAACTAACTTTTTAAATAAGCTACGAAATTGTTCTGCTGTTCTTCAGGTTTTGCGGCCATCAAAATGAAATAAATCAGCAAAGCATTTTAAAAATTTTGCACCAATTTTTTTTTTTTCTATGATACCTTATGATAAGTCAGAATGACCAAATATACGTTAACTACATTACTTAATTGACTAATTTTTTAAATTACCACCACTGATATGCCCATGTTAAAGTAATTCTTTCTATAACCTAAAGAGTTATCGATTGCATGAGTTAGTTAGTTTGCCACGAACATTTGTAGCCCAAAATTTGGCCGCCCAAAAATTTATATCCCGCTTCAAACTAGTTTATTAATATATTTTGAGTTTCTTTATAAACTAGCTACGAAAATGTTTTGCCGCCCTATCATTTCTGCTGCAACCAAATAGATTTCGTTCTAGCTTTTCGTTTTCCTCAAAATTTTTCAGCACTTAAAATTTTGTCGCCGCTAAAATGTTGCCGTCGCAGTACTGCGATTATCCAAGAATATTTTTTTTGTTGGTAAAGAAGATATTTTCAAATTGAGAATTACAGCCCAATACTTATATTTATAAAAGGCTTACTACAAAACTAAGATAATTCAAGTTAAACTATTTGTTACAAATTAGAAGGAATACTTAAATGTGTTTAACGCAATATGTAAGAGGGAGAGTCCCTTATTATAACTCACAAGGTCATCGCTGCGTTAAAAAATCGGTTTAAAATTTTGCGATTTTGTATCGTTTTTTGATTATATTTTATCTGAAACTTCTGTTCAATGAATTCTATATATTCTATCATAATAATGAATAATCTATATTAATTATTTTAGATCCGCATCCACATCCACATCCACAAAATGACATCCGTCACATCCTTTATATAGTAATGGTTTTTTATATGCATCCTCAATTGTATTTACAAATTGGTCTGTTACAAAAAAAAAAAAAAACAAATATATATTTGCTCTATAATCTTGTCTTTATTTATTATTTGCTAATAACCGCTATCGAAAAAAATTTGAAAAATGAAAGCGTTACGAAAACTGTTAATTGCCAGATCGAGCAATTAGATTAAGAAGATTTAGTGAAAATATAGGTGTTTTCTTAGTGCTATAACTTTATTAGGCAGTAAGCTAACTCCAAAAAAACAAATTTCAATGATACTTTTTTAACCCTTTAACGTCACAATTACAGATTTCATATACCCGAACTTACATGGGTAAACTAAGTAAACCCTAACTAAATAACAACACAACTTTAAATAATTATATAACTTTAAAGTTCCAATTTCACTTTTTCAAATTACAAAAAGAGCAAATGTATTTCAAGAAGAAATAGCAGTACGAAGAAATAATTACCAAAAAATGTCGGCGTTCTTAAGTTCATAGTAAAAGATCAGTGGGCTATTGAGCTTTTTATGAATTTTTATAGATCTTTTATGGGTCTTTATTAATTGGATCATGGCTCCTCGCTGAAGGTATCGCTTATGAAATCTACAATTGTGACGTTAATGGGTTAATTAGAGTGTACTTCACCGAAATTCGGCTTTAAAACTTTGGATAGGATAATATTTTTTTACAAATTCAAATTTGAACAAGATAAGCTAACATAAAATTGCACTTAATAATCTCTTAAAAAATTGAAAGAAAAAATAATAAATATGAGCTATTTGAACCACATTATTTTAATAACACTGTGCGACAGCCAATATTTTCCCAATACAAATGTATGGAAAATAAAATGGAGGTATTCCAATTCCTCCTTATACACCACTCTCCTTACATTTATTTATTAATTTTTTTTTTTTTTTAAATGATCTGTGTAGTGTAAGTGAATCTGAGTAATTTATTTAATAGGAAGGGTCTTAAAATTGCCTTCATAGTGTTTTTTAGCAAATTTCATTTACTTACTTTTCATGAGAGAAATTTGTAAAACAAAAAAAAAAAAACTAAATATGAGAAGAGTGTATAAATAAAGATATATAAGATTGAGAATACCTCCATATTAATATCCGTACATTTTTATCGGGCAAATGAATCCTTTAGAATAGAGTTGGGCAAAATCAGCACTTTGGCACCGAGCGACCGAGCGAGCTGACTGCGTGCTAAGCGTGCTTGATGGTGGGGCAAAGAATATATATATAAAGAGTATCCAGCATGCAAATAAGACTCTTGGGGAAGTGCTTCGAAATGTGATATTCGAAAACATTTCTGCAGTCGCCGTTGTTGTTGTCAGATTCTATAAACTGGCTGAAACTGGTTTGACTGGTTTTTATAATAAATTCTGCACAATGTTTACATTTTGCATTATTATATTCTATACTGGTTTGACTGGTTTTTGTGCTTTCATTTTTGGCTGGACGTGCTTGCATGGATTTATTGCAATGACACAATTAGATATTTCAGATATTAGATATTCTTTTCAGGATATATAAGAAAATAAATGCTTTTTTTCCGAATTTCTTTGTTTTTAATTCTTTTAGGTCAAATAGGAAATTTTTCATATAATATAGGTATATATTATTATCAGGATTTGTATGAAAATGAATGATTTTTTTCAGAATTTCGTTGTTTTTAATTTTTTTAGGTCAAATAGGAAATTTTTTATATAATTCAATTTATGAAATTTTACAATGTTACATTTTTTTTGCTGCTTTTGCTTGCATAGATTTATTTCATTTCATTTCATACTTATTTCAAGTTGAAGTATGAAAATACGAAATGTTATTTGTTCAAAGTTTTTAGTTATCTCAACTTAATGGAGTTTATTTTATTTCTTAAAAAAAATTGGAATGATTAAAATTTTTTTTAACACATTTTTTGCCTGGCTTGCTGGTATATTGCATACATTTATTTCAATAAGCCAATTAGATATTTGCAAGATTGAGGTATTTGCATGAAAATATGAAAGAATTTTTATATAGAATATTTTTTAATATTTGTAATTACCTACATAAAATTTTTTTTTATGTCAAAAACAAAATCTTGCATTTAATAGCAGCAAATTAAAAAAAAAAGAAAAACCAAAACAATCATTTTAACCATATTTAGCATGAATAAATTAAAATTTTTTTTTACTAAATTTAATTATTTATTTGAAAGAACGTGAAAAGAAAGCTGAAAAGAACGTGTTGTAAGGAAAATATTCGTGCACGTATAAAATACAAATTTATTTCAACTTCCGAATTAGATATTTGCAACTTTCAAAGGTTTTCAATTAACTTGCAGGTATTTAAATGACAAATTGAAGTATTGAAGTATGAAAAATAACAAATGTTGACAAAAATTACCAACGGCTTTTCATATATGTATTGACCAAATTATATACTCTTTGTAAATATACGTTTAAACTGTGAATAAAAATCATAATCAATTTTTTTAATTTTACAAAATAAACAAAATATTAATTTTCGGTGTTTTTAGAACATAGAGAGAAAATAAATAAGTAAATTTAGTAAAAAACAAATTTAAATTTATTCATGTTAAATATGGTAAAATTAGCTAATATTTTGTTTATGGGTGCATTTCAATCTAATCAGAAATGAAGAAGTTATAGCGATTTTTCTATACCTTCATACTTGAAAATATAGGTACAAAATCCTAAAAATATAATTTCTAACTATCGACGAAATCCACCCAAAAATTAAAAAAAAAGCAGCTGAGAAGCATCAAAAAAATCCAAGCGACAGCAAAAACAAAAAAAATCAGTCAAACCAGTCGACTGATTAGAATTCCTGCAAATGATGCATGCAAATTTCTTTCTTCCATTTCAGCTACCCACACACATGCATTTTGCTTTTATTTGTTGTTAAGAAACAGTTCCTTCAATTGAGTTGTGGCCGACTGTTTAGGTGTTTGCCTTTTACGCAAAATGCCCTGGTTCGCGCCTAAGAAGCTGCGCATTGATTGTTCTTGTTTTTTTTTTTTTTTAATAAATATTTTTAATTATATTATTATGAACAATGTATTTATTATTAACATTATTATAAAAATTACAATATTATATATCTAAGATATGCATAACACATATATGTATATATATATATAATATATACATATAATATATATACACAAATTTGTATAATTTTCACCAACGGTTAATTGGATTGATTGGACACATTAACAGGATGACAGACAAGTAGATAAAAAAACAAACAGACAAAGTGACAAAAGAATAATTTCAAAAAATCAGTCCGATAAATTTGCAGACGGACAAACTAACAAAAGATACATTCAAGCTTTAATTTTCATATCTTTGAACACTAATTAGTCTTTTAAATTTTAACCATCTGCAGTTTTTTCGGATCAAAACTGTTATTAGATGTTTAAGAATACAACGCCTATGTTCAAAACAGCTTCCATTTTCATCGAACCATATGACTTGATAACACGCGCTTTTAAATTGGGTTCATGACAACTTTTTTCGAAAATGCTTTTGTTAATTCAAAGATGTTGTTGACAACTTTCGAAGAACTCGTCGGATGGATTTTTTAAGAAAGTCTTTTTTTTGTCACTATAGTTTTTGATGTCAATAAAACTTTCCGTTTTGTCACTTCGTCTGTTTGTATTTTTATGTATTGGTCTGTCAGTTTGTTAATGTGTCCAATCGCATATAAACAAAAATTATATAAATTTGTGTATATATATATATGATATTTTTATATATTATATATTCATATATATATCATATATATATTAAATATATAGATGATATATTTATATATTATATATATATATGTGTTATGCATACCTTCGATATATAATTTTGTAATTTTTTGTAATAATGTTAATAATGAATATAGTGCATAATAATATTATTACAAATTTTATCATTATATACAAATAGTAATTATAGATTTTATATATTTATATTAACATATACTAATATATACGAACTATAATTATATATAAATGTAAATAGCTAAATATATAATAGTGAATATACAATGTATTTGCTCTTCTCTAGTTACTGTATAGTAAAATAAAATGAAAGCTTGAGAAACACATTGCTTGCGCATTATTGAGTCAACTCAGTGGAAAATTTTACAGTTCTGAAAGTTCGACAAATGGACCTTATTATCATGACAGCTTGGTTTATCCTACTAACATAACGAATTTCACTTCAGGATCCTGGAACAGATCATTTAACAAGGATATCATTATATCATTTATAATTATCATAAATATTTTTAATGTTATACAAACTTAGCCTTTACTTTTTTACTTAATTGAAAAAATCAATTGTATATAAATTTTTAAAATTTCTTTCCTAGGCAATAATCGTTTAGTTATTTTATAAAAAAAAATTCAGTTTTGCTTCATAATTCAAAATGTTGTGCTCACAACACTTTTTAACTTTTACAGTTAACTTTAAAGTTTTACTTAAAAATTTAATTGAAGTTATTAACAAAAACTGTATATATAAAATTGCATATCGATGGCCATACGTTGACACCTCATAACTAAAAATTCATTAATTTTACAGGAAAAGCAAAATACTTAACAACAATTTTATTTTTAAAAAAAAAATCGGGATTTTGTTTGGTGTGCTGTTTGTCAATTTGAAAGAAAAAAATTGGTTAACGTTTTTATAAAAATAATAAAAATATCAATTTCAAAAAATCGTTTGTTACGAGGTGTCAAAGTATGGTCATCGATATAAAAAAAATTGTATGCAATAAAATATAATAAGAATAAATAATATTTCAAAAATTTTGTTTTTACTTTATAAGAGTGAAATGTTTTTTAAATGTTTTAATTGCATTTATTTCAGCTAATTTTTGTTATTAAAAATCTTAAAATCAGCTTTTTACAAGTTAGCAAAGAAAGAAAAAACATTTTAATAAACTATCCGGCCATAGAGCACTCTATAGTACGCATACCCATGTTCGCATTGAAAATTTCAAAAGTATAGTTATATGGAGAATATAGGTACATAAATGTATATAAACAATTTTTATGTTGATTAAAAATTGGCTATACTGAAATGAAGAGTAATAAAAATATTGCATATAAACATTGAGAGTAATATCAGTTTATGTGTTGAATAACTCGTAAATTGATAATATCTATTTAAAAATACCATCAAGCAAAAATGCCAACTGTAGAGCTTCCAATAAGAATAACTTCAAAACGCCGAAAATTTCTAGCTAACTTAACAACACCACATTCATTCACACGCATGCTTGCTAGTGGGGAGAAGGGAAAGGGGTAAGATCTTATCGACAGCAGAAAACAAAAAGAATTTGCTTGAAATGAAAAATCCAAAATTTATTTCATTTCAGCTTACACACATCTATTGAAATCAGTGTAACAGCTTACACACATCCATTCAAACTTGTATCGACCTAAAAAACACTTCCACATGCGCTACTGCTTAGACACATTCATTCACAAATCAGTATTTAAAAAAAAAACACTTGCGCATGCGCTAAAGCGCGCACATGCGACTTGATTCATGTCTTAGCTTTTTAGTTCCGTTTAGTTCTTGATTCATGTCTTAGCTTTTTAGTTCCGATTAGTTCTAACTTTTTTCCGCATTTTTCAATTGGGAACTACTCAGCGAAAAACGCAGAAAATATATATCTGATAGTCATGCAAACTCTTATTTATAATATACTCTCATTGCATAAGCCTGCATACCAGGGATGATATTGGCTTTACTGTAAAAGGGCCAAAATTCATATAAAAGTAGTGCCAATTTGACATTAATAGGACTTTAAGATTTAAAAATTGTAACTCAATATCAGAGGCCGTGCCAATTATGCCTTTTATAATAAAAAGCAAAAAATAATAATTATATTTTGACTTTTAAAATTTTGAGCAAAAAGTAATAATTATTTCTAGTTTTTATTTGTTAGGGCAAAAATAAAAAGTAAAATCTAACCGATAATTTTTTGAGAACTAAATAACTGGTAAGTTTTGATTTTGATATGAAGACAAAAATGAAAAGCAAAATGTCGATCTAAGGTTACGGTTGAACCAAAGTTTTACTAATTTTAAGGCAGGAAATGCACGCTTCACGCATGATGACGATGATGATGATGACTCATTTAGAACTGTAATTTAAATGATTAAATGAAATCACTTCCATCTTAAATCAAAAATTTTAGGTGAAAGTGATATAGTTTCAGGTTATTCTTTCAAAATATTTTATTTCACTCTTTGTTTGTAAAAGTTCTAAAGACGCCAAAATTAATCTATAGATAAAGTGTTTGTAAAAGAAAATTTTTAACAAAAACATTTTTCTGATAAGTCAATTCTAAATTGGATAAATAAAAATAAAAATTGTAAAGCTTTTCCACAAAAACCACACACCAGATATTTCCATCTTGAAATAGTCGTAGAATGTCAGAAATGAATAAGCAATTTAATGAAGACTCTCCGTCAAGTCTTGCAAGAAGTCTAATTAATGAAGCGAGACTTGGGTTCACTCTTTTCAACTAAACTCAACTTGGGAAATAAACTAAGCTTGTTGAAATTACTAAAAAGTATGCTCTTAATGGGACAATGACTGTATTTAACAAAACTTGTTTTACTGAGAACAATTTTAAAGGCGTAGGAAATCTCGCCTTTACATAAAATACAAACAATAAAAAATAACATAAGAAATGAAATGAAAAATCACCCAACATTTTTCATACGAAATTGGGGTGAATGATATAAAAAATGAATGAATTCAAAGAAAAAATCACCGAAAAAATTGGACAATTTTGCACATTTTGTAACGTTATTTCGCTTTTCGCTGAGGGGTTTTTTTATACAAAAATCACCTACTCTTTTGGATGCAGTTTCGCTTTCTGTTTTGAACTGATAGTTTACATTGACTACTAGTGAAATGGTTATTATAACTCTTTTTTATTTTTATCACTTGATCCTTATGTTTTTTAAACATTTTAAATAATTAACTTAAATCTGTCGAGGGCTATCCATCACCTCTCTTCCCCCCCCCCCCTCCCCCCGCGGTTGTCTTACCTTTACATGATCACAAAAAGATAACTTTTTTTCTTTTTCCAGATATTTCTATTTACGAAATAAATCAAAGATAGCTTACAATTGGCTTCCAGAATTTACGAACGAAAAAAATTACAAAAAACCCCGAAATTTTCCACACAAAATCGGGCTTATTCGTCGAAAAACAATTACCGAAATTTCTACCGATTATGTAATTTTTTCGAGTGTTTGTACCAATAAAATTAGGATCTTTTTTGCAAATACTTGAAAAGGAAGAAAGGCCCGAAAAATAAGCTTGTAATTTAGGGCCAAAAAAAAATTGTGCATTTTCGCCAAATTAAAAATAAAAAAACGCCCGAATTTTTGTTTACCGAAAAGCTAAGAAATTTCTAATTCATTACGATAAAATGGTTCGCCCTTTTACGGAAGGTACAAGAATATTGTTCCGTAAAAGAGCAAATCATTTTATCATAAAAAAAAACACCATCTGAACCTTATCCGTACATAATGTCCATGGACCCCTTGTTCATGAATTACATCAAAAAACAAATAAAATTAATGAAATCTTTGCAGATATTTTTACAGGGGAATATTAATTTACTACTCAAATCTGTTCTTTTATACTTTGATAATGTTATTTGGAAATAAAGACCGAAAAACTGCTGAAAACTACGGTCGTAATTTCCATTTTCTTTCGAGTCTTATTTCCAAACCATTCGAGCATTATTTCTTTCTTTCGGGCTCTATTGCCATTTCAAATTCTTGCATTTTTTCCGAAATGTAATGCTTCCAAAATTTCGGGCTTTTTTGCCATTTTTTTCGGGCGTAAGTTCTAGAAGCCTTATAATACTTGTTCGTCGTCGTCTATACAAGCAACAATATTTTCAATTTAGAAACAAAACCCTTTGTGACGGCGGATATTGGTTGTCTCATTTTATTTTTGTCAAGCACTACAACGCCGCTGAATTGCATTTTGGAACATTTTTCCAAAAAAATTTTTAACATTTTTTCGTTTTTATTGTGTAAAAATTTTTTATTCATTTCGTTTGGGGGATTTTTCATTTTATTTTTTCGGCGATTTTTCTTTGGCATATTGAAATCATATACATAACCAGTAAACTTTTCTTTTAAAAAATTCCGATTTTTTTCGGTAGAATTTTCCAAAAGGGCCTAAAATGAATAAGAAGGGCCTCGGGGCTTTTAAAATGAAAAAGGGCCCAAAAAAGCCCTAAAAGCCCCCAAATATCATCCCTGCTGCATACTTGTGAGAGAGTGCGGCAGCTCTGCTTCAATTTTGTTTTTGTACGTAAAACATTTTCGTGAAAAAGTTGCACAGCAAGGTCTTGCGTTCATGATTTGCAATTAACATGCTTTGTGCTGAGAGAATCGAGCTTAATGTGCGGCAGAAAGCTATTGTTCGGTCATTGTTCGAACGTTTCACGAAGTTGCTTTTAGCGCAGGTGTGATAGCATTGCACCGGCAGCAAAAAGGAGCCTATGCACATGTGCACGGGAAATTCGAAAATGCCCTTCACTGCTTTAGAAGCTTCTTTATATATTTCTTTCTCATTTTAAATTATAATAACAATTCGAAATGGCCCCATAATATGCAGAATGAATCCACAAATTAAAAAAAAAATTTAGACCCTCTGCGACAAAACGGAGTATGAGGTCGTATTCCGGGGTGCTCTTCTACTAGAAACAGACAGTGGTTTCTCCGATACAAAAATAAAGTTCGAAATTGTCGCACTGTGTAAAAGATTATGTAAATGCTGTTTGAAGCACGTAGATGTTGTTCGATTATGGTGCTCATTTCATACAGTCACTTTGCGTTTCCTAGTTGAAAAAAGTGCATATTCAGCTTGTGTTTAAATAATATACATACTTTTTTTTTGTTACAACTAGCTGTGATCGAGATTTGAGAAGCTTAACCATAACATATCAAATTTCGAAACTGTAGGAAATGCTTGTTCAAATTGTTGCAGTACAGAATGCGGATTGCAATTCGTCTGTATTTCAATTTCTTACGATTTTTACACTGTTACACCTGCTTACAAATATGTATATATATATAATTTTACAAACATACAAGAGCGTGACGACAGTAGTAAGGGAAGTGGGTAGTTTCCTCCCTAAACTTCAGCAAAAGAAAAAATTCTTATTTTTGTCAAAAAAATAAGTTAAAAAAAAATAATTGTTTGGTCTGCAATCCTATTTGCTAAATTGATTGTACCTATATACATTTTTAAAATATTGTTTACGACCAAAGTATAAAAATAAAAAGGATATTATTCTTGTTTTAAGTTACATATAAAACTTTTTCCTATATTTTCTTTGCTCAAGAACTAAGGAATAGAAAACTTATTTCAATGATTTCTAAAACTTATTTTAATAGACATACACATTAGACTGTCTCATTTGCTAAATTATCTCAGATGCTCCCTCCGCAGGCATATACTGAATACAGCATATTTAAAGGCGACGAAGAACAAAAAAAAATTTTCGAATTTGTAAAAACTGAGTTGGCGCCACCTAATAGAATGATTATTGAGGCACATTTTTTTTAATTTCACTTATTGGTTTTTAGTTACTATTTAATGGCAAAAAAAAAATGTAATCAATACAGAACCAAAATTGTACGATTAATCCAACTTTGTACTTATTTATTTGATAACCGTTTAATTTATGGAAGAATTCAGCCCGTGAACTTGAAATTTGTTAATTTTTTCAATTTTTTTGAATTCAATTATCTTCCATGTCATGGTAAGTGGCACAATGAGAGAATAAATGAATTCATATTGAATACAATTTCATTACCTTTCTTGCAAAATTAAAAAAAAAAATGTAATCATTTATTTTCGTTGCAGTTTTTTTGTTTAATTTAATTTTCAAAATATATTTTGTCACGAAAATCAATTTTAATATGTATTTTATTTTATTTTTTGTTAAATTTCTTTTATTTTTATTCATAGGGAAGACTTTTAGGTGATCTTCTACAACTTGGAAGAAGCGAAGTTTCTCGATTTCGTTGGTTGTTATTTTTTCATTGAACGTTGTCATCTAACCAGGGCCGTAAGACTACTAAAAAATCGACGACTCCCAAATCAATTTTTCAATTTTTAGTCCCAACGTGACGCTTTCGATGGTATGGTATCATTATTTCGTGACAACAAATTTTAAGTACCTACGTAGGTTGAAAGCAGCCGAATATTTCTTGTGTCGCCGCACAAGACATTGCTTATTTTGGTAGCAAATACAGTGCCAACAGATTCTTCATCATATACACTAGGGTGGGTCAAATTGTTCGGTTGAGAAAAAAATCTGAAAGGCGTATAGCAGAAACGAAATCTACGAAGAATTCTAAGAAACTTTCCCAAGAAACTATGGGTCTAAAGTCAAAACCTAGCTCCCGCCGAGAGACATTAAAACTGGCATTTGTAAAATTTTAAAAAACAGTGTAGTTTTTTAAGAAATGCTATTAAATGAAAAAAACTCGACATTTTTCATTAATTTTGGGCTTTTGTCTTCTTCATCTTTCCAAGCCGAATTTAAGAAACTTTTTTTTTAATTCACCCTAAAACTTAAGTTTGTAATGTCATTGAGCAATCCGTAAAAACACAACTTTTTTAAATTCATGTTTTATTTTGAAAGTTTTCTAAGTATCTTTTATAGTCCATTCGAGGTCTTCGAGTACGACTTTCTAGAGTCACTGCCATAACATCGTTTCGATTTTTGCAATTAAGCGTTGTGAGACATGCGTTAGCAACTGCACACATCACTCAGTTCTCTGAATGTGCATTTGAATCCCTGGATCTGGCAGTTGTATTTCATTAGAATTTATGTATTTTACGAAGTGCTAGTGTGGGATGCTTGCAGTAAATGGAGGTTCAGATAATATGTTGTCATTATCTAAGTCACTTAATCCATATAATCTGTGCAATCGAAATTAATAGCATTCTTCTTATAAGTTCCAAGTTGAGTCGAATCATATAATTGTTGATGACAAAATAGAATTTTTAATGGCTCTTTCGCCAACAGGTTTTCTATACCATCAACAAATTTAAAAATTTTAGCCAATTTTATTATGAACGTTAATCTACCGATTTTTGGAGCTAACTCCTTTCGAATCGATTTTATATAGCGAGTGAAATCAAATGTTAAATAAAAACTCAAGCGTTATGTTTTCTGTCATTCTTCTAGTGACAGTTGTGGTGCTCGGCTCTCAGCCACGCGACTATGCGCAGCAAAATAGAAGAAATAACAACAAAATACACACAGCAGCAATCTGCTATTATATAAAATTAATTCGCAAATTTTTGTAAAAATCCAAAACTACTCGGTCAATTTGTATGAAATAAGTTTAATAATATTATATTTGTGCTACAGCACATTTTTTTTTCGAAATTTTAACAGTAAGTATATTTAATTGGCGGCCGTGGCGCAGTGGGTAGAGTGTGGGACCCATACGCCAGAGAACCCTGGTTCGAATCCCACCTGACACAGACAGCCTTACCAAAAAAATAATTTAGTGCTGGCTCTAATTGGTGCCAGCTCTCAAAAGATTTTTAGCATAAGCTTAGCAGGGGCTACAGCTGCTACTAAATTAAAAAGCTGACGCTAAAATTTAATATCAGTTTTTTAGTAAGGTAAGGTAGTATTAACAATTGAATTAATTTTTCTGTTCGGCCGTCACTTCTCTGCAGGCAAGCCTCAGAGAGTAAAAACTGCCATGAAAAGCTTCTTGAGAACATGAGCCGTTCGGATTTGGCATAAAACATGTAGGTCCAGTTCTCGATCATTTGTGTTCAAACATTTCATAACACACACACACAATTGATCATAGAAGCTCGGTCAAAGTCCTTTAAAGGGCTGAAGTGGCCATTTCGTTATTTTCTTTTTTTTTTAAGTTTTAAAACGTAAAATTTGTATGATAAATACAAATACCACGCATTGCTTGCAGGGATGATATTGACTTTACAGTAAAAGGGCCAAAATTCATAAAAAATAGGGCCAATTTGACATTAATAGGGCTTTTAGATTTGAAAAGTCTAACTCAATATTGAAGACTTTTTATATGGATAAACGGCCATGGTTACACAAATAGCATGCTTTTTAATTATTTCAACAAGTCCAGACTATTTCGCATTTTGTTTAAAAATTTTAGTTTTTGAAGTGGAAAAAAAGAATAATGTTCAATTAACAGTTTTTGAAATTCAAAATAACTTGGACTTCTTCGTGTGATTTATTTTGATTCAGCTGTCTAAGCCTAAATATAGAAGTAGTTGGTTGATCACAAATATAGCACACTTTAATTTAAACTACTATCGCCTGTGGCCGAAATTCGGCCATATCAAAATCGGTTTTTCCTTTTTTTTTTTTTTTTTTTTTTATTGAACGCACCATTCCATAGCCTGAACAGAAGTATTGAACAAAATAAACAATTATGCAGTTTTTTGACGCTGACGCGGTGACAAATTTATTTTGTTTAGAGAGAAATTTAGAGAAAGCACCAACAACAATAATGATGCACAGCTCTTTTGATCAGTGTTGCCAACTTTTGAATTCTAAAATCCACCGAAAAGCCGAAAAAATGCGCTTTTTTCTCAAAAATGCACCAGATTTTTGAAGAAAAACCCAAACCAAATGGTCATTTCAGCCCTTGAAAGGACTTTGACCGAGCTCCGTATGATCAGTTGTGTTGTGCGTGTTTTGAAATGTTTGAACACAAATGATCGAGAACTGGGACTTACATGTTTTATGCCGACCCCGAACGGCTTGTGTTCTCAAGAAGCATTTCATGGCAGTTTTTACTCTCTGAGGTTTGGCATTGTCTGGAAACAATTGTCTGCTACTACTCCTGAGGTTAACCATTGTCTGCTACAACACCAATTATACACCACGCAATATATTGCAAAATATTGCATACATTGGTGGAAAGTTACAAATACCAAATTATATTGAAAAATTGAATTTTATTATGATTACCAATTATTTTTTATTTATTTCAATTATAATTCATTCCACAGGATTCACCTAAAAACTTAAATGAAACATATTTAACGAACTTTAAGTTAAAAAAAAATATGACTTATGCTTTTGTATAGTTGTAAATTTCATTTTATTCTGAATTGGTTATTGTTTAAATTTTTGAAAAGTTTGTTCTTTCACCTTAGACCTTAAAAAGACAAAATTTATGTACGTTTTCATTTATAAAAGTAATTATTTTACCTTTTCTAAATATGATGTAATCACTGGTAGTTTAAGCGGCAGAAAATATTGAAATTGATGATTAAAATTTGTGCCGAAAATTTAAGCTTTTTAGAAAACAAAAAATAGTATGAAGTGTATGCTTTTAAGCTCAGTACGTTATTTTTATGACGTATTTACATAAAACGTAATCACCTAATATATCATCTAAATTAAACCATTCTACACTTTCTGTATAGCTCAATTCAATTATTCAGTTGTTTTTAATTTTTCAACATTGTCAACATTGTCAAATCATTTCCACAACAAACCGGATATATCCATATTGAAATAATCGTAGAATGTCAGATCTGAATTAGCAATTTAATGCAGACTCTCCGTAAAGGCTTGTAAGAGAAGTCTTTTTAATGAAGCGGGATAAAATGGAGCTGGAGAAAATCCACTCCTGTCAAATAAATATATTGAGGCATGGCTGAATTTAACAAAAAAATAATTTCATAAATGACGTATGATTTTAGAATAAAAAATTTGCAACAAGAAAATTAAGTAAAATGATATATGAGAATGACTAAAATCACATCGGGTAAGATGCCGGTAAATGCCAAGAAATAAATTTGAAATACGTCACCAAAACTATTCACCAAAGTGTAAAGAGATTAAGATCACAGTTAAGGCATTATCAAGACTAAGACGGAGCCTTTAGGGTTCGCTCTTTTCATCTAAACTAAACTTGGGAAACAAACTAAGCTTATTGTCGAAATTACTAAAAAATATGCTATTTATGGGACAATGACTGTAGATAACAGAACTTGCATCACTGAGAACAATTTAAAAGGTGGTATTAATATTTCGTATTTAAGTAAAATACAAAACAATAAAAAATAAAATAAGGAAATGAAAAATCACCCAACATTTTTCCATACAAAATTGGGATAATTTTCCAATGAAAAATCACCGAAAAAGTTGGGCGATTTTGCACACTTTTAATGAAATTTCGCTTTCTTGCTTTTTGGTTTTTTTCATACAAAAAATCACCCGTTTTATTTTGGGCGCAATTTCACTTATTGTTTTTAAGTGATAGTTCACATTAACTACTAGTGAAATGGTAATTATAACCTTTTTATTATTATCACTTGATCATCATTTTTTAAAAAATTTCAAATAATTAACCAAATTCGGTCGTGGGCGATCCGTCACGATCCGACCTTATCATGATCTCTAAAAAAATATATATATTTATATTTCTCCAGATATTTCTATATACTCAATAAATCAAAGATTGTTAACAATCGGCTTTCAGAACTTACGCCCAAAAAAAGTGGCGAAATAGCCAGAAGTTCTCCATACAAAATCGGTCATTATTCCTAGGAAAGAATGCCCGAAATTTCTGGCAATTATGTAGTTTTTTCGTATGTTTGTGCAATAAATTTTGGGTCTTTTTTCCAAATATTTGAAGAAGAAAGGACCAAAAAATAAGCTTGGAATTTAGGACCAAAAAAATCGGGCATTTTTGCCAAATTAAAACATGGAAAAAGTTAAGAAATTTCAAACTCGTTGTGATAAATTGGTTTGCCCTTGTACGGAAGGTAAAAAGTGAACATTCCGTAAAAGGGCAAATCATTTTATTACAAAAAAACCTCATTTAGACCTCATATGGACATAATGTCCATGGACCCCTTGTACATGAAATAACATAAAAAACAAATAGAACGAAGGAAATCTTTGCAGATATTTTCACAGGGGAACATTAATTTAGTACTCAAATCTGTTCTTGTATATTTTGATAATCTTACATTGAAACTGGACCGCGAAAATTATGCCCGAAAAATTTGGAAATAAAGCCTGAATTTCGGGCGTAATTTCCATTTTCTTTCGGGCTTTATTTCCAAACCATTCGGGAGTTATTACCTTCTTTCGGGCTCAATTGCCATTTCAACTTCGGGAGTTTTTTCCGAAATATCATGCTTCAAAATTGTGGGCTTTTTTGCCAATTTATTTGGGCGTAAGTTCTGGGATCTTTGTTTATTCTTGTCAAGCACATTATATTTTGTCTTATATCAAGTATACATCAAGCATATATCAAGTTTTGCAGTAGCGTTTGTAGATTTGCTGGAATAAGGCAACCCCTACAGGAATAAATATAAAGAAAGAAGATGATGATGCCAATACTGCTACAATTGCAAATAGGTGAAACAGCGAAAACAACAAAAACCTGGATGCAAAATAAAAGTATTAAGGTGTTTTCGGTGGCCTTCATCTAGTCTAGATCTTAATCCTATAGAATCGCTTTAGGCGATAATAAAACGTTGTTTGCGAAAAGATCCACAAAGAACTGTTGACAGCTTAAAACATAAAATTCTGGAAATATGGAAGTCAAGAACTCCAGATGAGTCCTACGGTCTCATAAAAACAATGTAGAAACGAATGGAGGCTGTCATTAAACCCAAAATCGATGTAATACAATATTAACCTTACATTTTCTAACTGTACCAATGAAAAAACTGAAGTACAATTCATATGAAAAACATTTCTTTTCTCTACTGCATTGAAATGTTGCTATGTGTTCTTAAAAAAGAAATAATAAACTGTAATAAAATATTTAAATTCACAACAATAAAATGTGCGATCAATTTTTTAACATTTTGTAAACAAACTGCTATGTTCAAAAATACAGCTGTACCAATTATTTGTGGTTAGGGCTCGTAAAACTAATTCCATTTTCGTATTAAAATTCTGCACTTGAACTTGCGTGTTCAACAAAACCCAAATTCGCGTTTTGTACATTAAAAGATTAAATAGCTTTGAAGTAAAAATAAACCAAATAAAAAGATAATAGTCCCATGTGGCTTAGAGACCTCGAAAACATGATATTAGACCATAAGAAGGAATAGTAACTGAAAACTTTAGCCAGCTTTGTTTAATTAGCTGAGGTAAAACTTAGAGGTTTTTGCTATTGCGTGACCAGTCTTATATTACACTAGCTGAATACCCGGCTTAACTCAGGAGCTGTTATAAATAATTTTCGATTTCATTCGTCGAAAAAACTTTTCACAAACTTTAGAAGAAATTTTGTGTGTATCTTTCAAACCGGTAACTTTGGCGAAATGAGCAAAATGTAGGTTCAACATCGGAAAATAATGAGAAAAAGTTAGGGAAATCGTGATTTGTGTGTGCGTTGCGCCGACCGCTTGCAAAAATATATTTTCAAGTTTTATATTGTATTCGATAGATTGCACATTTTTGAAAAAAATCAGAGCAAAAACGAATTTTTGGCAATTCACGAGGAAACTTGACAAAAATTAATTAAGCATTGAAAATAGAAATTGAAATGTCAAAACAACGCCAACTTACGACGCAACTGACTTGCGCATGTGTTGATGCGTACACAAATACCACAGAATTCGGCATCAGCTGTCCTAATTTGTGAAAAAAGAAAGTGGAATATAAATACACATAAAGAAGAAAAGAAGATATTTATCACCCTTCGCGATTTGCTACGCCTTACTGTATTTTGTAGTACAGCGTCCTCTGGGGTTCAAGATATAGCAAAATACATAGCGCCAAAAGACTCACCGCACCCGAAAACCACTTATAAAAATTATGCTTATCGGATGAGTTGTTTTGAGTTTTTTTGCGGTATTTGTACAACAGCGCCCTCTGGTTTTAGAGATAGAATACAAAAATAACTCCAAAGCACTTTCTACTCGAAAATCAAATCTTCTATATCCGATATAGAAATTTTTATCTAAATCGGATGAGCGGTTTTTGAGTGTTTCACGATTTTTTAAGTGATTTGTACTGCAGCATCGTCTGGTGTTTAAGATAGCACAAAAAAAAACAAAATTCCAAGATACCCACCGTATCCGAAAACTCCTATGTACAAATGTTCACGCAAATCAGATGCACAGCTAGGAGTTTTCCGACATTTTTAAAACATTTGTACTGCAGTGCCCTCTGATGTTCAATATAGAACAAAATATCATAGATAAGCCATAAAAACTACCGTACCCGAAAACCACTGAATACAAATTGTCATGTAAATCGGATGAATAGTTTCGGAAATAAACTATAATAGCAAAATTCGTGGAACCCGTTCGCAGCCCCACTCTCAACCATCCAGGGATCCACTTAAACACACACAAAAAATTTCATCAAAAATCGGTGCAGCCGTTTAGGAACAGTTTAATAACATACACTCGGACAAATTGTACAACAGCGCCCTCTAGTTTTCGAAACAGAGCAAAAGAGTTAACGCCAAAACAGTTGCTGCCCTATGCGAAAATCTTTTAATAAAATTTTTCATCCAAATCAGATGAGCGGCTTTCTACTTTTTCACGATTTCCTACTACATTTGTTACTTACTACTACACGATTTGTACTGCAGCGTCCACTGGTGTTCAAGGTAGTACAAAAAAGATAAGTCCAGAACAGTCTCCGTATTAGAAAACCCCAATGTACCAATTTTCATGAAAATAGGATAAACAGCTTGGAAGATTTCCGACGTTTTTTAAAATATTTGTACAAAGCGCCCTCTGGTGTTCAAGACAGAAAAGAGTAGATAAGTCATAAAAACTCACCATATCCTAAAACCTCTATATACAAATTTTCATGCAAATCGGATGAACTATAAAAACAAAATACCTTAAACACGATCGCAGCTCCATCTACCGGGTCCAACTGTGAATCTGAACCATCCAGGGATTCACTCAAACACACAAAAAATTTCAGCAAAATCAGTGCAGCCGTTAAGGAACAGTTTAATAATATACACACGTACAAATTGTATAACAGCGCCCTCTAGTTTCGAGAAAGAGCAAAAAAGATAGCACCAAACCCCTTGCCGTACTCGAAAATCGCTATTTACAAATTTTCATCCAAATCGGATGAGCAGTTTTGGAGTTTTTCACGATTTCCTAATTTATACTAAAGCGCCCTCTGGTTTTCAAGATAGCACAAAAAAGGTAAGTCCAAAACACTAACCGTATCAGAAAACCCCTATTTTCCAATTTTCATGCAATTCGGATGCACGGCGTAGGAGTTTTTCGAGGCTTTTCAAAATATTTGTACTACAGCGCCCTCTGGTGTTTGAGAGAGAAAAGAGTCGATAATTGAAAAAAACTCAGCGTGTCCGAGAACCTCTACATACAAAATTTTATGCAAATCGGATGAACGGTTTTGGATTTTTTTTAAATATTTCAACTACAGCGCCCTCTGGTGTTCAATATAGAACCTAGTTTATAAGTCATAAAAACTCACCGTTTCCGAAAACCTCTATATACGAACATTCATGCAAATCGTATAAGCGACATAGGAGTTTTTTGACGTTTTTGAAAATATTTGTACTACAGCGCCCTCTGGTGTTCAAGATAGAACAGAGTAGATAAGTCATTAAAATTCACCGTATCCAAAAACCTCTATATACCAATTTTCATATAAATCGGATGCACGGATTAGGAGTTTTTCGAAGTTTTTTAAAATATTTGTACTACAGCACCCTCTGGTGTCCTAGACTAGAACAATGTAGATAAGTCAAAAAAACTCAGCTTGTCCGAGAAACTCTACATACAAATTTCCATGCAAATCGGATGAACGGTTTCGGAGATAAGCTAAAAAAAGAATGCCAGGAACCCGATCGCAGCGCCCCCTACAGGGTCCAACCTTTTTTATTGGATAAAAAGTAGCCTATGTTATGATCGGGGATATAAGGAACCTAGATACCAAATTTCATTTAAATCCATCCAGTGGTTTTCGCGTGATGCTTTAACAGACTGACAGACAGACAGACAGACAGACAGACAGACAGACAAAAATTTTAAAAATGCTATTTTCGGGCTCAGCGTCATTCAAAACGTCCATCGCAAAAGGAATTTCAAAAAAATATTTCATGTACAGATTTTTTTTTTTACAATTTTATATATAGTATATAGATATAGATAGATTTAAAATATATAATAACAGTAAATAACAACATATACAAACTGCATCGAAAGCATCGTATTCAAAACTGGAACTGACGCAATAATTGTAATTTTCGGATCACTTTTAATTTTGATATTTCCTAAAACTTATTCCGTCTCAGTTTTACAAATATACCAAGAAATTTCTTGACATCAATCATCGAGATTTTGCAAAATAAATAATTAAGAATTTACGTAATATTAATTGAAATTTAATGACTTTTTTATTTTTAAAAAATATGAAAACAACTTCATAGGCATGACGCCTCCAAATGCTTATCAGCGAAAATAAGCTCAGAAATTGTTTGCGTACATACGAAAATATTTTACATTCATTCATAAAATTTTAAAACTTCTATTTACATTCTAACTTTCATATCAAAGATCTTTACAAGAAAACTCTTCATATTAGGAATTGATTTCTAAAACATATCTTTTTCATTATTATACTTTATAAATGATTTTATATCCTTATAACGAAATTTCAGTTAGCAAATTTTTCTATACAACTATCAATTTTTGATCTCCATTTGCATATCAATGAAATTTCTTACAGAAGAAAAATTATTTTATTAGAAAAAAAAATTAAGGGAATTTTCCAAACGTTGAAAGCGACAATTGCAATAAAAAACAGAAGTGTGCATGTCACAAGATCGATTACCTCGGAGTTTGAGAAGTATATAAAAGGCAAAAGGGGGTAAATAATAGAACCCTGCATGAATATATTTACCAAGTGAATATACCCTGATTCTCTGCTGTAGCAGTCACTGCAAACAAAGCTGCAAACGAATAAATGTAAACAACAGGTCGTGTAGCGCATGATACAATAATTTCAAAAATTCAAATCAATACAAAGATTAACTTTTCATCTGTTTTGCTGCTTCTTCGTTTTGTCTTTTTCAATGCGTTTTTGACAACTCCAAATCGCTAACAGAACTGTCACTCCTACCTTTTAAATCATTATACCATGGTGTAGCGCAAGAGAATAAGTTTTTATTTGTTCTCTGTTCTCTTTTCATACACTCTTGCACTGAGGTGAGCTTGCGATCTACGCGTTGATTCAGTTTTTTCTCTGAGCACTTAATAAACTACACGAATTCTCAGGTATCTGCTGCAGTGGCCTGAATAAGAGTTAATATGATGAGGTTTCCCCGCAATAAGCTTTTTGCTATTCTTAATGCATATTTGTGTTATTTTTGTTGCTTTATTCGCTACCTTCCATTCAAAACACACAAACACTGTCGAAAATAGCTTATATCGGCCGTAGCTGAACTCCTAGAGGGGTCAAATATATGAGTTGGTCCTATTATTTTTTGGCGCTCAAAATTTCTTCTCAACACACCTAACCCCTATCTGCCACCCTTCTTTTCTTTGGGTCCCCATACAAAAAACACAAAAGCTGTCGAAAATGGTTTGTATCGGCCGTAGCAGAGCTCCTAGAGGGATCAAATATATAAGTTGGTCCTATTATGCCCATCAACCCAAACACAATATGCCCATTATGCCCAAAACACAAGTTTTTCAAATTCGTGTTCTATTTTGTAAGTTTTTTAAGTTTTTTCTTTACAATCCATTTGAGGTATTTGGGTACGACTTTCTAGAGTCACTAACATAACATAGACTCGATTTTTTGCAATGACGCGTCGTGAGACATGCGTTAGTAACTGATCACATCTCTCGGCTCCCTGAATGTGCGATGCGATTCCTGAATCTGCCAGTGGTATGGGGAGCTGCCAGGTGGTGGAATTTTCCCCGTTTTTCGGGATTTTTTGACAAAACTGGGATGGCGGGGAAAACAGTGATCGAAATGGGGAAAATGTAGAACATGTAATTAGCAATTTGAAAATTATTTTTCGACCACCTTGCCGAACCAAAATGTATCATCTCTTCATAAAAATTCATTTAAATTAGTTCGACTTTGCGGATAATAGGAAAGTCTTTCAATTTTTTATTTTTATGGAACTAATCGGCTTGAAAAAATTAAATTATTGTTGTTTTCGTTGGGTATATTTTTCTTTCATGCTGTTGTTTTCAAATAAAATGTTCTTGATAAAAAAATATATTTAATTAGATCTTTAAGACAAAATTTTAGTTTTTCAAATAAACTATTACAAACCGTCTATGAATTTTGCTAAATAGTCTTATACAGCATTGATATTGACGTTTACTCCAAAAGAAATTTTTAATATTTTTATTCTTTCTTATACGGTAATAATAGTCATCAAAGTAACAAGAGACTACAAGTAAAAAATTAATTTGTATGCAAAAAAATGGAATTTTTATCATCGATACCTGGCAATACTGGTGATATTTCGCTTGTATTTTTTTACAGGATTTTTTTACACGTTTTACTTACGTACGTATCTATCCTAAGCATGATACAATGATAAGGTAGGGCCGCTGCGCTGAGTGCTCTCACGCGTCAACGAAGAGTGGGTAATGAGAATCAACATATATGTCAAAACGACGAATTTCGTAGAAATTGCAAATGGAGAAAATATTTTATGTTTCCAAGTTGCAAACAGTGCGGCCGCCGGTGTTAAACTTGTGCGAATTTGAGTGAAAATATTATAAAAAAAGTGTAACAAAAACTATAAAATGTGAAAGAAGTCTTAAAATTGCAAAAAAATCTGTAACAGTTTTAACCTAAAAACAACACCGAAACGTAAGCATACAGAAATTCGCGATGAACAGCTGATTTTGACATCAATGTAGCTTTATTCTGCTTTCTACTCCATTCCTCTCCGTGATGACCTTACCTTATAATTCTGCCATGATCCTGAGTTATTTCGATTATTTCAATATGGATATATCCGGTTTGTAGTTTTTTTGTGGAAATGATTAGCAATTTGTATTTTTATTTATCCAATTCAGGATACAAGTACGTATCTACCGTGTAAGAAAAGAGCTGAGTGTATATTATTAGTTCGGGTATATTATTAGCTCGAATGTATATTATTAGTTAGGGATTTAAAGAAACGACAAAAAGGAAAGAGAAACTGTTTTTAAAAGAAAAAACAGAAAATAAAAACTTGCAACTACTGTCATATCATGTAAAAAAAAACAATTGTTGCTCTTTTAGTACCTACTTATCCCATGCTCTTATTAAGGTCTGCTTTTCTCTTTTAAAAAACATAATTTAGTACTCATTTCCTATAGTAGTTATAACTAACAGCAATTCACGTTGAATATTATAAAATCATTATAAATCATAATTATAAGAACATAATATTTTTTATATTATTACTATAGCTATTTTATAACTATAATTATAACTAATATATAACTAAAAAAAGTTAACGTACTTTAATTTTTTTTTTAGTAAAAACTTGTTAAAATAATTAATGTGAAATTATGGAATCATCAGCGATGTCAATTGACTCTTCCAATTCGGAAATGGATGTATTTACAATAGCTTCAGGGTCAAGTTTTCTGTTTCTGACTAATCGGAACGCAAGTATAATTAGCATTCCAAGTGAATTTAGTGACATAAATTCTTATGAAATACCACTGGCAGATCAAGGAATTCCATCGCACATTCAGGGAACCGAGAGATGTGATCAGTTACTAACGCATGTCTCACGACGCGTCATTGCCAAAAATCAAGACGATGTTATGTTAGTGACTCTAGAAAGTCGTACCCAAATACCTTAAATGGATTGTAAAAAAGACTTAAGAAACTTACAAAATAAAACATGAATTTAAAAAAGTTGTGTTTTTACTGATTGTTAATGGCATTACAAACTTAAGTTTCTGTGTAGATTTAAAAAAAAAAGGTTCTGAAATTTGGCCTTAGACGGCCTTGGCCTTATATAAAAACGAAAAAGCCCAACATTAATGAAAGACGTGGTTTTTTTTTCATATAGTAGCATTTCTTAATAAAAATAAGCTGTTTTTAAAAATTTTGCAAATGCAAATTTTGCTGTCGCTCGGCGGGAGCTAGGTTTTAATTTTAGACCCCTAGTTTGATGGGGAAATTTTCTTAGAATTCGTCGTAGATTTCGTTTTTGCTATACGCCTTTCGCATTTTTTCTCACCCGAACAATTTGACCCACCCTAATATATACACAATTTCTGCTGAGTGGCGGCAATGGCATACTGGTTGGGGTGCATGACATGTATGCAATAGAACCCAGGTTCAAATCCCATTTGACACAGAATATTTTTCAATTGAACTCATTTGTCTGTTCGGCTGTCACCTCTATGCAGACAATGGCAAACCTCAGAGAGTAAAAACTGCCATGAAAGGCTTCTTGAGAACATAAGCCGTTCGGAGTCTGCATAAAGCTGGTAGGTCTAGTTCTCACTCATTTGTGTTCAAACATTTTACAAAACACACAACACAATTGATTATAAGAAGATAGTATATATACAATGTTTGCTAAGTGGCGGCTGTGGCATACTGGTTGAGGTGCGTGACTTGTATGCAATAGAACCCAGGTTCAAATCCCATCTGACACAGAATGTTTTTTCAATTGAATTAATTTTTCTGTTCGGCTGTCACCTCTCTGCAGACAATGGCAAACCTCAAAGAGCAAAAACTGTCATGAAAAGATTCTTGATCATAAGAAGCTCGGTCAAAGTCGGTGAATTAATTTTTTTGTTCGGCCGTCACCTCTCTGCAAAAACTGGCAAGCCTCAGAGAGTAAAAACTACGATGAAAAGCTTCTTGAGAACATAAGCCGTTCGGAATCGGCATAATGCTGATAGGTCCAGTTCTCGATCATTTGTGTTCAAAAATTTTACAACACACACAACACAATTGATCCTAATAAGCTCGGTCAAAGTCATTTCAAGGGTGGAAATGGCCATTTCGTTATCTTTTTAAGTAAAAATTATGTGGCAACAATTTTGAGCGTCTAGAAATTATTGATTTTTTCACATTTGATTGATTTTGTTTTAATCAAAAATTTGGGTATACAAAAAAATTTCAAAACTAAAATGAGCTCCACAATGTCGCAAATATTAAAAGAAGCAACAACTTAAATTTTAGAACTTAGGATATTAACATAACCTGGTGGAAGAATATAAAAATGTCATCGAGTGCAAGAAAATGGATAGCACCAGCAGCCTAGACTTGGAGGAAATTGAACAAAGTTGAACAAGTAGTTTGGTACTGTTTATAGAACAGTGGGAACTCTCAATTCTAAAAATTGTTTTATTTAAAAGTTGATAAGTTTTAGCATCGCTTGTGTCTTTTTGATCCGATAATGCATACATTTTATATTTATTTTGAATTTTACGCATTTACTTTTCTTGATAAAAAAATATATGTCCAAATAATATGGGAAGTTATCAAAAGCTTAATCTACCAATATTGGCTGTTTAAACTAAGCCTAAATTTTGTTTAGAATTTACTGAAAAGTTTTGTTCATATGTTAAACTAAGTTTAGACTACAGAGTTAAGCCCGCAATTAAAAAACTAGCCCTTAATATCTTAAATAAAATTGCTAAAACAAAAAGGCCAATCGGATGCACCCAAAGAAAGGAGAAAGAAATACAATCCACAGAATTAAAAGAACTTGCCGTATCAATGCTTCAATTTGTCAATAAACCTAGAAACAATGCAGCGGTGCCTTCTCACTTAAAAACATAAAAATTTAATAAGGTTTTAACTGTAGGAAGTTTATTATGTACCCTAAATATACACAGGGCGCATAAAATATAGGAAAACAGCAGCAGAAAACAATATTAACTTCGATGAAGTTATTGAAAAGTTTGCACCTTTGAAAGCAAGAAAGAAGAATTTTTAAATCTTAATAAAAGTTTGATTTTGTGAATGAATATCACTAAATATTTTCTCAGAAACCAAATCGATGTATTTAAAAGCGCAAAAGTTTATATACTCGAAATATACTCGATACATCTTAATAAAATAAAATTATTAATTATATAACAATAAAACATTTTAATCAAAAACAGTCTATTTAAAAGTTGTATCTTTTTGTATAGAGATTTTAAATATTTAGAAATTTAGATGCATAACCTCCCTTTGAAGTTGCAAAGTCTAGTTTCTGTCCCGGGTGCCAGCAACCCTAGCTACGTCCTTGACGTCATTATTAAATACTGTAACAATAGGTTTGTACAACTAAAATATGCTACGTGAACATAGAAAGTTACATGATTTACGAATCGTCAAAGTATCGCATTTATGGTTGTGCCATTACTTGTCGTTCCAATGTTCTACCAGAAACTAAATATAAATTAACTTCTCTTTCAAAAATTGTATTAAGCGCAATTCTTCATCTGTATGATGAAATAATTAAAAATTTCCCCAAATTTTCATTTTTTCTCTTTGAGTTCAATTTGTGAGCATAGGTATTTTGTATTAACTGTTCCGTTATATCAATGCATTCAAAAAATCTATCTAATTCTAATCCAGTAAGTCAGTAAGTCAGTATATTTAATTTAATTGAAATCTTTAATTAAAAATTTGTCGAGTTATTCAATTTTAAGTATTTTTACTTGTTTTTTTACTATGTTTTGCTTCCTCTTACTTGCGAAAAATTCGGTTCAGACAAAACAGCATGAAAAAGAACAAAATTATGCTATTTGTAACAGAAGTATTTATGCTTAAAATTTAAAATTAAATAACTCCGATAAATAACTGATTTCAATGAAATAAAATTTGTTGGATTAATAATTAACCAAGCTTTTATATTAAGGTAAGTGCGCCATATAAGGCCCGTCACCTTTCAAGGCCCATTTTTATTTTAACGAACTTCTGACTATCAAATGTGCATGTACTTGTACATGTTACAACTTGTTTGTCCTCAAGTTATTTCGTGGAAAAAAATGTAAGACATTCTCGCAAAATTGACAGCGAGCGCAGACAGTTGAAAATAGCAAAAACATGTAGAAGTTCATTTTATAGTGTGCAGCGCATAATATATGTTGTGAAATTGTGTGTTGCAATAACTAAAATATTTTGAAATCCAGATAGTTTTTTATTTTGTGAAAATACTAAGGTTAGTTTGTGGAAAAAAAATCGACACCGAATGGTTTTTTCGAAAAGTTTAAATTTTCATTGAAGCCATGTTTTTGTAAAACCGGGCCTAATAAGGAAGATACGCAGAATACAAATAAGAAAGAAAGCCATCAATTATAAGGCACAAGATGTCATTAAAACGCTGTTTGATAAAAAAAACTTTATTTTTTAATCTTTAAAGAAGCGGAATTGCATTTAATTTTTCACTAAATAAGCATTTTTTTAAACATATGTTTGTCAGTAAATATATAAAGTTTTAAACAAAAATAATGCAGTTTTGAGTTCACTATTTCAAGCAAGAAATACGTAAGCCTTTTAAGGTACGCATGCTTCTTAAAAGGCCCAAAAAGGCGTTTTTTAAATCGCATTTTAAGAGATTTCCGATAATTTTGTTTCAGTTCAGTTCAGTTCAGTTTTGAGTTCACTATTTCAAGCAAGAGCATTATCCATGTCGAAATCGTCTCAAGTCGACTCAAACCTCCAAGTGGTGTTCCCTGGGCAACGGCAAACTGGCATCCGTCAGTTTGGCGGCTAATTTGAGCGGCGGGTCGATCCATAGACCTTAAACATGGAATGTGCGCAGGGTTTGGGTCCCGCCACATTACTACTGCCCAATGAAAACTAAACCAGCCTCGGATAAGAACCCCAATTACGTTGACGACCACCGCAAACGAAAAACGGACAATGATTTACGGATATGCACCTGGAATGTCCGAACCCTTTATAGGGAAGGTGCCATTATCCAACTGGCGGAAGCCCTCAAAACAATAAAGGCTGACATCACCGCCATCCAGGAAATGCGATGGAAAGGGCAAGGCTGCTCTAAACAAGCACACTGCGATATCTACTACAGCTGCCATGCGGAGAAGCGCGAATTCGGATGTGGATTCGTTGTTAGCCGGAAACTACGCCACCTTGTTTCCCGGTTCACACCTGTGAACGAAAGATTGGCCACGATCCGCATCAAGGCAAAATTTTTCTACATAAGCCTTATTTGCGCGCACGCCCCGACGGAGGAAAAGGACGAAGCCGTCAAAGACGCTTTCTACGCTAGTCTTGAGGACGTATATGACCACCTTCCGGTTCATGACGTGAAAATAGTCCTCGGCGATTTTAATGCGAAAGTCGGAAGGGAAGGAATCTTTGGCCCCACTGTCGGTCAGTTCAGTCTTCACGAGACCTCTACGAACAACGGTCTAAGACTGATCGACTTCGCCGCGGCACGAAACATGGTAGTTAGTAGCACCAGATTTAAGCACCTCGACATCCACAAGGCCACCTGGCTGTCCCCTGATCAAAAAACGCGAAACCAAATTGATCATATTGTAATCGACGGAAGGCATGCCTCTAGTGTTCTAGATGTACGTACATTTCGGGGGGTCAACATTGACTCCGACCATTATCTTGTTGCAGCCAAGATCCGCATGCGATTATGCAATGCAAAGAACATACGCACAGGAATGCAACGAAAGCTAGATGTCGCTAAGCTGCAATTACAACGGACTGCCGAAGCCTACTCCGCTCAACTCTCGGTTAAGCTCAACCAACCAACCTCTGGACTCGACGACGCCGGTGGACTTTGTGCGCATATATCCCACTCCATGCGCGCTGTCGCTGAAGAAGTCATTGGTTTCCGGCGCCCGCAACCTCGGAACCAATGGTACGATCAGGAGTGTCGCATCGCGACTGCAGTAAAAAACGCCGCATACAGAAAAACGCTGCAGTCAGCTGCAACGCGAGCCGTGCGAGAAAACTACCGCGAAAAGAGGAAGGAAGAGAGGCGCCTTTTCAGACGCAAGAAAAGAGAGCAGGAAAAGCGTGAGCGTGAGGAACTAGAGGTATACCAGGGCAAGAAGGATGCACGAAAATTCTATCAACAGGTTAAGCGTCTAACCCAAGGTTTCAAGCCCGGAGCATCCACTTGCAGAGACGAAAATGGAGATCTGAATACGGATACACAGTGTGTGCTTAGATTGTGGAGACAGCACTTCTCCAATTTACTTACTGGCGACGATTCCACCAATGCCGCCCATGGAGAGCGCAGTGCAGTGCCACCAATCGACGATGACGGAGTGGAAGTATCACCACCTAGCCATGAAGAGGTTCGAGTTGCTATCCAACGACTCAAAAACAATAAAGCAGCGGGTGCTGACGGCCTGTCAGCTGAATTGTTTAAAACCGGCGGCGATGAATTGATAAGGCGCATGCATCAGCTCATCAGCAAAATATGGCTAGAAGAAAGCATGCCCGACGATTGGAACCTCAGTGTACTGTGCCCTATACTTAAGAAAGGAGACCCTACAATCTGCGCTAGTTATAGAGGTATCAGTCTTATTTCCATCGCATATAAGGTTCTCTCAAGCGTACTGTGTGAAAGATTAAAGCCGATTACAAAAACACTGATTGGACCTTATCAGTGTGGCTTTCGACCTGGTAAGTCCACCATAGACCAGATTTTCACGCTACGACAAATCCTGGAGAAAACCCACGAAAATCAAATTGACACACACCATCTCTTTGTCGATTTTAAAGCTGCGTTCGATAGCCCGAGAAGGGATTGCCTATACGCAATAATGTCTGAGTTCGGTATACCTGCAAAGTTGATTAGACTTTGCAGAATGACGTTGAGCAACACACGCAGCTCCGTCAAGGTAGGAAATGACCTCTCCGAAACCTTCAATACCGAAAGAGGTTTCAGGCAAGGCGATCCACTGTCTTGCGATCTCTTCAACATCATCATGGAGGGGATCGTACGAAAGGCCGGTGTGCATCGTAATGGCACCATTTTCTATAAAGGTGTTCAGCTCCTTGCGTACGCTGATGATATTGATATTGTTGGCAGAACCAAGAGAGATGTTACCGCTGCTTTCGCCGCTATCGAAAAGGAATCAGCAAAAGTGGATTTGACGATAAATGAGGGTAAAACAAAGTATATGCTGTCTACAAACAAGGGAGCGCGGCGTTTAGACTCCCACGTTTCATCCGGCAGCTATAACTTTGAAGTAGTCAAGGAGTTCGTTTACCTTGGCACCGCCATTAACACTAACAACGAAATCAGCCTGGAGATAAAGCGAAGAACAATAATTGCTAATAGGTGCTACTATGGGCTCAGTAAGCAACTATGTTCCAGAGCCCTCTCTCGATCGACAAAACTAACACTCTACAAGACGCTCGTTCTACCTGTGCTGCTTTATGGCGCTGAGGCATGGGTAGTTTCGCAAACTGACGCAGCCGCTCTGGGGGTGTTCGAGAGAAAAGTTCTTCGCAAAATCTTCGGTCCTGTTCGAGTCGGCGATGACTATCGCATCCGAATGAACCACGAGCTGTATGAGCTCTACGGAGACATTGACGTAGTTCGGCGTATAACTGTGCAGCGACTACGCTGGCTGGGTCATGTCCATCGTATGGACGACGAAGCTCCAGCGAAAAAGGTGCTCGAGGCGAGGGTCGCTGGTCAACGACGACGAGGGAGACCATGCCTCCGATGGATGGACCAGGCTGAGGAAGCCCTAACCGCGCTTGGTGTATCCGATTGGAGAAGGCGCGCGCAAAGCAGAGGCGCCTGGCGAGAGCTGATGAGGTCGGTCGAAATCCGGACACGGGTTGTCACGGCCATCTAAGTAAAGTAAGTAAGTAAGTATTTCAAGCAAGAAATACGTGAGCCTTTTAAGGTACGCATGCTTCTTAAAAGGCCCAAAAAGGCGTTTTTTAAATCGCATTTTAAGAGATTTCCGATAATTTATTTTACTGTCGCCTTTTTGTTTTTGTATAAAGAATTCATCAAGTAAAATGACACTAAAACATTTAACATAGGTTTACCACCAATACATATTTTGTACGCTGTAATGCAAAACGTGCTAGGTGGGCCTTATATGGTGCACTTACCATATTATCAGTTATAATAAAAGGGTACTTTGGCACTTAACTACAAGCTTGGCACTTAAATACAAGCTATGAACAATGGATACGATGCGAATGCGCACATATTCAAACACACAAGGCAACAACATTTTTGTTTTGTTGTACTATGCTCAGCTAGAGCATTTAAAGAGAAGAGCAGGGAGCAACATAGAGTTTATTGAAATTCTCGCAACATAAACTCGTAAAGAGAAAACGACCAAGCAATGCTTGGCATCGGCGATGATTTCATATTAATCCTTACATTTTAATTAAATATTCTAACTATTAAAATTTTGGAAGGAAGATACCCTCTACTGTGATGTAGCACAAATACAATATTGTACAACTTATTTCATAAAAATTGGCCCAGTACTTTTGGAGTTTAACAAAAATTTGCAATTCAATGAAAATCGAATTTTTTATATATTAGCAAATATTGCTGCCTTTGTATTTTTTTGGTATTTCTTCGTTGTTAGTATTTTGCTGCCCATAGTCATGCGGCTGAGAGTCGAGTCACTAAACGAATGACAGTAAACGAAACGCTTTAGTTTTTGTTCAACGCTTGATTTCAATCGCTATATAAATTTCATATCGCGGGCTATATGGGCATTTCCATCGTAACTCGCGCGACATGCGTGCGACTTAAAGCTGCGATTTCTCGGAAGTTTATGTTAATGTAAAAAAATTTCTTATGTACATATGCCTTAGAAGAAATAGTAATGGTATGATATACCAAAATTGTCGTTCCTGTAACTAATTAAGAATAGCAGTGGTAAATATGGGCGTAACTCACGGGACAAAAAAAGGAACTGTGTTTCACAAGCATGGGAAAACAGTAAGTAAGTAAGTAAGTAATTTTATTGAGACTTCAATCTATAACTAGGTTTTTATACAAGAGTTAACATTGAAGAAAAAAACATAGAAAAGGGAAATAAGTATTCTATTACAATAAATATGAGAATGTGCAAATAGCAATGGGAAAACAGTGAAGTTTCATAATAAACCCACTTTACCGATGAACTTTGCTTATTTAAAAATATATTGAGCTTCCAAAAAATATTTGCCGTAACTCACGTGACAATACCCACGCGACAATATTTCCGTTCGGAAAATGTGTAATCAAATAAGAGAGAAAAGAGCTTAAGAAGAGTAACTAACATATAAGTTCGGCCATAGTCGAAGCTTACGAGGTTGCATGTCCTATATCTTCAGTAGACGAGGGTTTTAATATTAGTTAAGACATTGAAATTTTCAGAATGCGAAGATCATATATATCAGTATTTTACTAGATAAAAAAAAATATTTCGAAACACATTAAATTTTTCAGCTTTGGTTGACATTTTTGTGGAAATGCCCATATATGAAATCGATTCTAAGGGAGTACACTCCAATAAACTCCAAAAATTATTTTTTAAGAGATATTTCCAAGCCCTGGCATTAAATAGCAAGAAACAAATTATAAACCAAGAAGTGTTGCCAAAACAATAGAAGATGTGCTGCCATCTGTGCTTAAAGCTTTTATTAGCAGTGTTGCTAACCTCACATTACAAGGATAGTAATTTTGATAAGCGTTGAACTTATCAAGATCATTTTTCGTGCCTATTTTTTATGTGTGATGGTACCACGATTACGATAATAAAATGGCTAAGCTAATATGATGAAAGTAATTTAAACACATTAGCTATACAGCAATAGCAGAATGTCTTCTTTTATCTATAATTGGAAAAGTATGTGTTTTTTATTAGTAGTTTATTAGTTGGTAGGTGTAAATATCAATTGTAACATTATATTATGTGTTTTAAAGAGCAGGTTTCAATGAAGTTGAAAAAGGCATTTTTTGTAATATTAACCAGTAACGGCTGGATCAAAACCCTTATGACAAAAATAGACAAAAAATTCATAATTCAAAATAAAAAAATTCTAAAATACACTGTTGTGCTCAGTCTGCGTCAAACCGGGTTTCTTATGAAAGTGAGTGACGAGTGACTGACTCGCCCAAATAAGCCAAGTCGTTATATTCTATTAAGGGATTCGCAAAAATTACCAAATTAATACTATCAAACACTGTTCATGTACACAACAAAAAATGGTTTCACGCAGGCTGAACACTACAGTGTGTTTTTGAATAACTGACTGCTCACGCAGACTGAGCTCTACCGTGTATTTTGGGCCAATGGAAAAAATAAGAACATTTAATATACGTAGAAAAACGTGTTTACATGCCAAATCATTACATAACGTTTCTTTCACATAGAGTCTCTTAAAACAATTGTCAGAGTGAAATTTGGATTTTTTCGTCGAGATGGTACGTAAAATATTTAAACAAAACTTGTATCAAAGAATTTGTATCAAATTTTATAAAATAGCACTGTTATAAAAACTGCCTTTATATAAAATAAAGCATATTCCATTCATCAATGAGCGCAATCGACGCAAACGACTGCAGTTTGCCCGCGAGTATAAATCTAAACCGAAAGAGTTCTGGTATGATGTTATTTTTACATATAAATCGAAATATAACATATTTGCAAGCAAAATAGATGGCAAGCAAAATGTGTGGAGAAAATCGAATAAGATGATGGATATAGCCAATCTACGCCCGACCGCCAAACATGGAGGTGGATCTGTGATGGTGAGGGGCTATATGTCAGCCAACGGGGTCGGTAATTTGGTTTTTATCGACGGTATTATGAATCAGTGTGACAAACAGACTTTCTCAAAGAAAACTTAATACCAAAAGCTGAAAAAGGGGAATACGGAACACTTAAAAGCTTTATATGGACAACGAGCCAAAACATAGCTCACTCAATGCCCGGATGTGGACAGTATAAAACTGGCCAAGAGTATTAAACACTTCTGCTCAGTCGCGGATATGAATGTTATCGAGCATCTTTGGCATCAGCTCGAAAAAAAAATTTCAAAACAAAATTTCCAACAAGCATGACCTAAAGAAAGCTCTTGAAGAAAAATGGACCAAAATTAGCGTCGAAACATGCAAGAAGTTAGTAGATTCGATGCCAAAAAGGATAAATACTCTTAAGAACGCCAAAGGCGGACCAACCAAATACTAAACTAGCTTTTTTATATTTTTATTTTTCTATTTTTTCGATTGAAATGTTCTGTACAGTTTTAAGTGAAAGATAAGTAAACCATTAAATTTCATTTGCTTTTATGTTTAAATAGTAAGTTCGAATATAAAACAAACTACTCTGATTTTAATTTATTTTTGTTTTTTCAAAACTCAATTCTATGCATAAAGTTATTATTATTTCTGGCATGTACGATTTCAAGTGACACTCACTATCTTCTCTTGTCAAAACTATTCATAAAGTTTTCAAGAAACTACAGTTTCTTGTTACCTTAACCTTGAGGTTAAAAGGTTAAAAATATTCCCAAAGATATAAAAAAAAAATTGTGCTCTAGACTTTTTTATTAAAATAATATTTTTATATGGGGACTTATATAAACTAAAAACCTTAAAGAAAAAACAAACTTCAAGATACTTTAGAAAGCCTTCTAATTTCTTCAGACCCTTTGATAAACTGATGATGTGCTTAATATATTGGAAGCTCGGCTTAAGCCCATATTGTTATATATCTGATTATTTATCTTTTAAAATATCTATTTTTGCATACGCATTCGATTTCTTATTATCATTTATTTGTATTCATCTTAATTCGCATGTACATTTTTTAATTTGTGTTTCTAAAATGTTTTCTAAATTTCTTTACATTTTTGGTTTCGCTACTTATCTGATTTGAATGAAAATTATCTCTAGCTATACAGCTAAAAATACACGCAAAAGTTTTAAATGTATATCGGCATAAAACTTGGGCTCTATGAAATAAAGCCCGATGCTAAAAATAAAATAAGGCGCCAAGCATTTCTATACAAAACAACAACATAAATAATTGGGGTGCCATTTCCTATTTTGGGGTTTTATTTAAAAAATAAAATGAAATAGGACCCCACAAGTTTTATTAATGTACAAATAAAATGAATATTTGGGCTGTTATTTTGGTTTTTTGACTTTATTTAAATTTTTAAATGGGGGTTTATTCTATTGTGAAATAGGACGCCGAAAATTTCAAAACTCCTTGGGAGTCATACTTGGATACGATTGTTATAAAAACTTTTCGATTTTTGTCATTTAAAATTTTATATTCAATGATTGTTTGCAAGCAAAACAAGCGAACAACATCTGCAGTCGAAGCCAATACTGAAGCATTGAGACGACCTACCCAAAAATAAAAAAGATTTTTTAAATTTCTCAACCTATCTCGAGACGAGGAATTTTTCAAAAGTAGATATTTAAATATGCTATATGAAACTGGCGGCTATGTTGCCAAAAAAGAAGCAAGTAAAATATTGAAAGAGATTCTAAAACTGAAGAGGCTACTCGTTTATTGGAACAAGAGCAATTTACAGTGGCCACATTTCTTGCTAGAATGGTTTTCAAAACGAACGGAATATGTACTGATATGATTTCTAGCGATGACATTTTTGAAACAGAGGAAAAATAGGCAGATGATGAAGAAACCTTAGTAAGTGAGACGTCAGTGTCTAATGACAATGACTACTTTTGTATTGTTAGTACAGAAAAATATGCAAATATAGTTTTTCTACCTTGCAAACATATGAAAGTATGTTACGAATGTAATCTTAAAATTCAGAATGACGCCTCTTTTAAAGGGTTGCAAAATAAAGCTGCCTAATAAAGGCAGAGTTGTTTTTTAAGGGGGGACAAGACATTCGTGGCAGAGAAAACAGACCTTTTTTAAAAATTGATCTCAGTCAAAAACAAACATTTTTCCAAAATTTTTCCAAATTTTTTTTTTATTATTGTAGAGAATTGAACAAATTGCAAGAAAAAAAAATTCAAAAAAATATATTTTTCACTCCAACATGGTTTTATAGAGCTCCAAATTGGCGGCAGAGAAAAAAACGGGGCCTCGTGGTTGCAGCGCTGGGAGTTGCAAAAATTGTCCGATCTGGAAAAAAATTACTTTTTTAAATCTTAACACAATTGGTTATCGTATAACACTAGCTTTTTTTTAAATTTTTTTTCAATTTTTGGTGATGATCCAAATTTGAAAGTGTGTTTTTTCGAAAAAAATATTGACTTTAAAAATTCATAAAAAATCGAAAAAAAAATTTCAAAAAAAGCTCGTGTCATACGATAGCGAATCAAGTTTAAAAAAATAAAAATTTCGTCAAAAAATGAACCCGCTAATGCCGCAACCAGTACGAAAAACATGGTTTCGACATAAACGCGTTCAAAGTTTGTGAACAAAGAAAAAAAAGGTTACCTTCAATCTGCCATGCTTGCTTCGTACTGTATGCTTTCGTTATCTTGTGTTGTGCTGTTTCTTATAGTTTTTTGCAATCGTTTAGCAATTCGGACTTCACCCTTCACCCTTCAAGTAGGTACGAAATAACAATCACCAAAAGTCAGGTATCAAGTAAAACAAGTATATACCAGCTGCCGTACGTAGGTAACGCAAAAATTATAAATGCGCTCTCACTAATCCGGCTGTATCTTTTGAACCCGTAGGAATTTTTCTATGAAATATAAATTTTAGAATCTTAAGAATCTTATGATTTCAAAAAACTGCCAATGTCATGTAACCCTTTAAGACACTATTCAAGTGTTTAAAATATTGTTTAGCCCTTCAAGGGTAAAGCTGTTTAATATTTTCATTTAAATTTGTAAAATGTTTCATACTATTGCTTCTTTTTTATGTGTTAAATATTTGTGAAATTCATCTTTTTATTAATTTTAGTTCCTCAAATTGTTAAATAAAAACTTTTTACTAACTGCATACTTTGACCGTAAAAAAATTTTAAATTTTATAACCGAAATGATATAATTGATTGGCATGCGAAAATTCAACGGCGTTCGTACCTCACGAAACCTTTTACGAGTAGGAGAAAATAAAATAATAAAAATAATAACAAAATAAAAATAAATGAAATAAAATTTTAGGAACGAGATATAAAAAACTAATAAAGTTTTCTAAATAATGATGTATTAATAAATTAAGATAGATTAAAAAAAAAACAGTAATTATATATACCTATAATAGCAAGTAAAGTAAAAAAATAAAATTATTCAAAAATAAGATTCGTTCTCTGACATATCATGTAAACTTATGCAATCTTTTTATTTTTATAAAAAACATCAAAAAGTGCATAATGAAGTGTTTTAAAAACTGGCACATGTAAGTTTGGGGCCTTATTGCATCATATTGGGACATGATTTCATAAGAAATTGTTCCATAATAAAACAAATCCCCATTTTTAGGGCCTTATTTCATTTTAGGTTGGGGCTTTTTTCATCGAATTAGGGCTTAATTTTGTAGAGTGTTATTTCATAATGAAATAAACCCCAAATGTGGGGCCTTATTTCCCAGAGTTTACAACTTGTAAGTTCAGTTTTCGCTCAATTGTTTTCAAACATTTCACAGCGCAATTAATCATAAAAAAACTCGGTCAAAGTCTTTTCAAAGCAAAAATCGCCAAATTGTTTTTATTGTTTTTTTGTTTATTATTTATTAATCAATTTACCGAAGACTAAAACACCGAAAATCCTCCTCAAAATATAGAGACGTGTGTTTGATAGTAGATTGCGTAAGGTTTGTATGACGTATTTACTAATGAGCTGAATTCATAGATCAAAATGGGTCATATTATCAAAATTATACTTTAAAAGAAACGCATTTTGTTGAAATCATTGACTAGGACAGATAAGTGGCGACTTGCTGTGACGCAGGAACATGACAGTTGCAAATTTACTAACGATATCCTTCATGTATGGCTAATACGTAGCGTTTTTTGTAAAGCTGAATTTTGTAAAATATTTTTAACTGTGTCTCAAATATGCAGCTAAAATTTAAAATAAAAATATCTGTCACCTATCTCATGCTCAACTCAATACTCGTTGGACTTGACTCTATTTAACAATCTAAAGTCTTGCTATAATCTCGTGCCAAAGATTTACTACCAATATCAAATATCAACAACAACAGGAACAATCATATACGACGTTTCATAAACACTAGCAAATAACAATTGCTTGATCTGAGCGCGCGTTTCTTCTTCTTGATCAGGTTTCATCTGACTGGCTTTATACTACACAGAGCTGATAGCGGGAACGAATTGCAGAAGCTTTATCACTGTATAAATAGATTCAGTCACACTTCACGGCAGTCATTCATACATAGTCGATCTTTGAGAAAACAGTGTTATATAGCGCAACATATTATTTTTAATAAACCACAAGAAAAAACGTAAAAGTTTGATTGATTATAAAGTGAATCGAAACATAATTATTTAAATAAGTTCCGCACTAGTTGACGCACACGTCAAAAAAATCGTTCGCGCGTGAGTAAAGTGATACGCCTCATATCAAAGTTGCGAAAAGTAAAAGTGAAAACAAAAACGAAAGGAAAATCTGTCAACGCATGGAGATGACATCTTCGATAACCAGCATCCTACAGGCGTTGCGTATTGTACCTACGCCTACTAAGCATCCATCGCTCAAAACGTTCCCGCTTCAAAAGTTGACTGACCAGCTTCCTAGTGGACTGCCCGAAATAACGCTGGACGATGTTGCGCAACATGATAGCTACCAGGACTGCTGGATAGTTGTCTACGATCGTGTTTATGATGTTACAAGTTTTCTGCACTCGCACCCAGGTGGACAGGATGTCATAATGGATCATGCAGGACGTGATGCCACATTGGCATTCCATGGCACGGGACACTCCAAGGATGCCATTATGGAAATGCGTGATTATTTGATTGGCGAACTACCACCAAAACAGCGAATATTCCGCACTCCGCATGGCAGCTCATCGGTGCTCTCAATGGGCATTCCTGAATGAGCCAATATTGGCGGATACGCCTAAATTTCACTACTGCGATAAGCAGAAGTACTTCGAAAACTGAACTTAGATAATATTTTCAGAGTTCGAGTGGTTTTACGAGCTAAGGAAGAAAAGTATGAAAGAGGCAGAGCATGAAAAAAGTAGGAATTCTGTAATGTGCGGGTTGAACGTAGGATTAAGTGATCATAGAATTGATCACATACATAGCTATAAATGTTTGACAGCTATAAATTGTGAACTCATGAACGGCACAAAATTGACATGATGATAAGAACAATTTATATAATTAAATTTAAAACGATAAGGCCAGTCATGAACACTGTTTATAAATTGATTTTATTAAAAAATTACTACTTAATTAAATTGAGTACAAGAACCTTTGCGCGATTAGAATGACGGCAAGCAATTACAAAGGAAAAATATACATATAAGCATTTGTTTATGCAATTAGAAAATTAATAGTTGAAAATTACGTTTTCACCTTCTTTAAAAATAACTATTCGAAATTTATTTTAGCACTGCGATATAGTCTAAGTGGACTTTAAATTAACAAGTTATCGAATGTTAATATATGCATTATTTTAATTAATTGGTGAACTAAATGCCTTTCAAATCAAGGTAGTTGTTGTTATTATTTAGATTAAGTGCAACAGAAAATTCAAATATGTATAAATGTGTACCTGAAATTGTGTGATCTGTTTGGAGCGGACTGTTTCTCGCGATATATGACTCGTAAGGCTTCGAAGAACTTTGAAATATTATATTTAAGAGATGCTGCTTCCATATTATATGGTTATGCACCTTTAACTGCACCGAAGTCATGTTTAGATATACTCGTAGATCAAAGCGCACTAATCGTTGATATATGACATATTTATGGCACCAGAACAATTTTTGTTCATTTAATTAACTTACTGCCAGTTGCGCTAATATCCACTTTGTGTCGACTTATTTTGACCAATTCCTAACTGGTTCTATAATTTTTATAATATGAAAAAAAAAATCCATTAAAAGCTTCTGAGTTTTTTTTTAACTTCGCTCTCACCGTTTATGATGACGAGTTGCTTAGAAAACTTTTGTTGTTTGTTATCTTGAGACCTTAATAAGAGCGGTTAAGAGAATAAAAAGTCATTTCAGATGCAATGTTTTTTAACGTAGATAAGCTTTCATTAAAAACATCAAAAAGAAGCGCTAAAGTATTAGAGTCTAATGATTACGCTAAAATCTTGAAATTAAATGTTAAAAAAACATCGTTTTAAATAATTTTCCATAATATAATTGTTTACATTTTTGTTATGAAAAACAAATTTCAATAATTTTTGTCAATGTATTTGTTTATTTTAAAAACAACTTATTTTTTCTTTTTGTTTTGATGTAATTTAAAACATTTCCGTACTTACAATATTTTATAGTTTAGATCTAAAATTTCAATTGTTTTTTGGTAAACATCTTTTTATTTACTCATCAAATTAATCTTTATTTAACTTAAAATAAATCTTTAACTTTATTTAAAATTATTAATTATATTATTATATTAAATATGTAAGATTTTTAAATAAATAAAATATCACTTAACAAATATATTTTGTTATTTTCATGACTAGTTCGTGTTAATTGCTTCGTTTCGGTTTAATTGAAAAATTCTAACCCGGTTATCGCATAACTGAACGACTGGTGTTATTTTGACTTTGGCACTAAATGATCTCAAGTAAGGAAGCATGTTTAACTACTGCTCGGAGGCTCAGTGTGGGGTCCTTGAAGAAGTGCCTGCAATTTGGCAGCCGCAGGAAATGATCCCAGATCAAGAGGTGCTGCTCCAGTTGTGCTTTGAATGTAAGCCAGTAGTCTGAAAAAAGAAAAATGCATTAAAATAAATTATTACAATGCTGAATGACATTGAACATTGATTTACATTGATTTTTTACATAGTTACATAGTTAGAAAAAAAATCAATTTTAATATAAAAAATTGTTTTGAAAATTTTAAATTTTCTTTGTTATGATTAAAATTATATTTAAAACCAAAATATTTACTTTTGTCTTAAAAAAACTAATAATTTTAATTTAAGCATAAAATTTTCTTTAAAAATATGTTTTTCGAAAAAACATAAGAGATGAGATAACGTAAGATATAAATAGCAAGTTTGACGGCTCTACAAAATAACCCCCAATGAAATAAGCTTAACGAAAATGAAATAAGCCCCCAACTAATAAAATGAAATAATCCCCAAATGCAATGAAATAACACCCAAATAGAAGATGAAATAAGACCAAAATTTGGGATGTGTTGGACTGAAGACTTGAAGTCCAAATACACTCAGTTCTGTTTTTACACGGTAGATACGTTCCCAAAGATTTCGTGCAAAAAAAAAATCGTGTAAAAAAATGCATTGCACTTATGGAAAAGTAGAAGATTGGTTACAAATTTAACAAATCTGTAGAAATAATACAATAAACCATTTTTAAACTCATATTGGAGCGTTATAGCTAATATTTGCGTATGCAAAAAAAAAAACAATTTCAGAAACTTAGAAAAGAATGAAAAAAAAAACAATATAGTACACATACAATACAATAGGGACGACTGTTGACATGCATGTTTACACGCGGCAACACGGGAGTATAATAAAAATTAAAAATTTTATAGCGGTGAAAACTGTTAGTACTAAAATTGTTATATTCAGAATTTGGGTCAATCGTGTTAAATCCAAATAAAGCGTGTAAAAACAAAATAAAGATTTATTTTTAATTCGTGTTAAATCAAATTCGTGTAAAAAGTCGTGTAAAAACAGAACGGAGTGTATTCTACTTTGAATTCAACTACTTTGTAAAATTATGTATGTTATATGTTATGTTATTATGTTATGTTATGTAATATAATACTATGTAATAGAATACTACAATAAATGGTTAGAGATATTGATATAAAATTTTATTATTGACTTCAACAATTTTTAAAGCACCTAAACAATTTTTTTTTGTGACGTCATTTGCGTGTACGTGACGTTGTCATGAAGCGATGCGAGAAAAGTTTGCTTGCAGAATAACATGGTCTATAATCATCTGAAAAAAAGTCTTTGTAAAGTAAACACTACTAAAGGTAGTAACTTAGCCCTTTTTTTAAAACTGAGCCTGAAAATAAATGTACAGCTCGTTGTGTACTCAAATTTACACCCGTTTTTTAAACAATCTTATTATTATTTAGTTATTTAGTGCATCATACAAAAATATGTTGAAAACGTTTAAAAGCAGCAACTTCAGCAGTTGCAGATGGATATGGCCGCAATGAAATAAGTGTTCAACTAAAATTGTGTGCTTTGGAAGGTAAAAGTATGTTTTGTTTTTGTTTACTGAAATATTTTGTCTTCGCTTCCACTGGTAGGCTGGTGCTTGTTAATGGCCTCACTGCAGAACTGGACATCAAGAAGTACCAGAATAAGACAACCCGTTTGAAGGAACTAACCTCCAGTTGCCTCTAAGCTAAAATTGAAAAACAGAAACAGATTGGAGCAATGCAATGCAATTCGTTTTAAGGTACTGCAGAAGGCCTTTTCCACACTTGGTCAACGCAACTCCAACTCAAGTTGCTAACCTGTTTATTTGTACCGAAACCTTCTGTGGTGTATGTTGAGTTGTAGACTATTGTTTTTCCTAGGCCATTCTAAAAAAAATTTATTTTAGCTTATCAAGCTCAATGCTAAAGAAAACTATGCTCTTTATTTAAATTGTATTCTCTTATATATACTAAAAATACCAGTATCTTTATTTCATATGGTTTCCAAAACTCCTCCCTATATTTACACATTCCATAGAATTTTTTACATTAAATAAGTTCTTTTTCTTTCTTTCATTCTTATAAAATAATGGCAATTATTGCGCTTGCAAATACTATTGCTGCGCTTGCAAAAATCAATTCAGCGACATTGTTTGTGTCAGTCGCGATGTAATACAAATTGCTTTACCCAGTGTAGTAATGAATGGAAGAAAATAAACAAAACGAAAATTATTTAATTAGTTTTAGGTTAATTGTTATGTTATTTAATTATACCGGGCTGTGCTATGACACTACACTTCAGATTAAGCAACTTGCATGCAACAAGTTCTCGACACGTTCTCGACTTGTTCAACGCAACGCGGCTTTCCGCAATTTTCATCGGCGGCTTGTTGCATCAGTTTGTTTGTTTTGTGAATTCAATTAATTGTAGTGCAGTACGCTATATATTAATCAAGGTGAATAAGTTAATTCATTAGTTCATTTTTTCATTAATAGAATCTAGAAGAAGAAGAAATAGTTTGCAGTGTAAATGAGCAAGTGTTAAATATTATATTAGTATAAGAAGTCGAAAAAATTAATTATTATATAATTACACATGTTGCAAGACTTTTGAAGCAAGTCTGAAAGCATTCAGTTTATAGTTGCATTGCTTTTCAACTTTTTCGCTGTTGCGTTGACCAAATGTGGATAAGTCCTAAAATTTAACACTGTCGACTGGAAACTTTTAGCACAAATCACACATAGTTTTTTCACAACTATCATGACTATAAATGTTTATTTATTATTATACATTCGCTTTTCTTTTAGCTTCATTGCACGAACAGCTATTTTTGACAAATGATTTGTTAACTTATCAATGCTACCTAGTGTAACTATATCATGGGAAATTCCATAAAAGACTTCTCTAAAAAAATATCTTTTACAAAGCTCTGGTGAGCGATTTACCATGCGTCCACACATTCACGTAATCACTTGCAAGTAGAGAATATATATATTGTCTTCGAAAAAGTTCGAAATTAGCTGCAAGGTGCTTCAGCGCCCACTCGTGAAAGTGCAAGTTCATTTAAAAATGTCGTCGAATGCGAAGGTTCTCTCTGCAACTGCAGTACTGCTTGAAATTAAGAATTTAGAATACGAGGAAAACATGTAATTAATGTTGCTTCTGGTATAAAATTGCGAAAATACCGGAAAAATCAACAAATGCATGTATATCCAAACTCATTATAAATGTGCAAGACTGTAAAATTGCTTAACACGAAAAAACTCACCAATCTCATGGGACATCCAATCTCATATACACAATTCGTGAGTTTTTTATAAAAAAAGAGAGTTGAAAAAGGTGAAATCTGAAATAACCTTGAAAAACATTTATTTCCTATTTAGTTACATAAAAGCATACGTATAACAAAATTTTATATTGTTTAAAAAAATTTTACATCAATATAATTATTACTCTATATAAAATATATAAAAATTTGTAATTATTCTTTGTGATGGTTGCACCCCTCACCAAACATTATCTATATATCGTCGCCTGGATAAATTATTGTCGTATGTTACATTACATTTATATATACATACGACAATAATTTATCCAGGCGACGATATATAAGAATCTAATGGTGTCCGTATGTTAGTCCATCACTTTTGAACCGTTCCAATGGTGTTGTTCAAATAAGGGTGTGTTTGGTCAGTTATGGCACGGGTTTTAAAACTTATTTGTACAACATCGAATGCGTGATTCTCGAGATATTGCAAAAATAGGGGATCCCCTTCCGCCCATACGATTTCTCATATAAAATCGCTAAGAATCAGTTTTTGGTGGAAGTAGAAGTCACAGAACATTGAAACTGAAAATGGAGTTACCACTTGGTGATGTCTTTCTAATAGAAAACTTGGACGGGCATTGGACAAGGGGACGTGGCTCCGCCCATATAAGCCAAATTTTTGACATCGAATAGCTTTGGAAGTAAAAATCACAGAACATTGGAACTCAGTTACTAGTTACAATGCAGTTACTATTTGGTGATGTCCTCCTACCGGGAATCTAGGACGTGCATTGGACAATGAGGACAAAGGATCAAATAAAATTTTGAATATATTTATCATATTCCAATGTAGTCCAATATTGTCCAATATAATCTAGTACATATATATATTTTTAATTTGTTTTAATTTATACAAAAACATTGTAAGGAATACTTTCAATGTATGTTAGTATTTTTGCACTCTTTGGCATCTGCAATTTAAAAGTGCAGTCAATATATCAACTTCAATCATAGGTATTGAAGAAACATGTCGTCATTGCGAGTGCAATACCGTGTATTGCCACTTGCACATACACACATACGGTAATAGTAAAATTTTACAGGAGTGCAGAAAAATTGTTTTCCTTTTAAACTTTTGAATGGAGTTTCAAGACAGCCAAGACTATCGAAATTTATGTAGCAAAGTTTCTTTATTTATGCATTTATTTATGCAGGAGTGTTCATACCTCGAAAACAGTTCCAATGGCACTAAAAATCTATTGGAGTTAACTTAAAAGCGTGATAGTTGTAAAAACGTGAGCACCTATCAAATATAATTAAAATTTTTATGCGTATAATAGAAAGACATGATGTAGATTTATTTAGTACATATATTTCATTAAAAAACATTTCAATTGGGCTATTGACAGTTTAAACGTAAATTAACAAAGCGTATTTATAGCATTTGTTATTTTTGCAACTGTGAGCAACTCAGTATGTGTTTGCCGTATTCAATGATTTTGCAACCCTGTTATATATGCTGTAGATAGGGCATAAAAATACGAGACACAAAAAACACGTCCAAGGGCTATTTACGCGTGTTTGCGTATTTGCGTTTGCATGCAAAACAACAACAAAGAAAAATACGCTTACGTAAGTTGGCGTAAAAATAACAAATCGTAAATAAAACAGGCCTGCGTACTTAAACTGTGAATAGCCCATATGTTACTTATGAGTTAATAGCTTAAAGCTATTGTTTTAAGATGTAACTTAAATTTATAACAATAAAGACAAAACCAAAAAATGCAATTGCTGCGAATTATAATTTTTTTCTGAAACATTTTTCGACCTCAATATTAGCTTTAACAAAATATAGAAAACGTCGTTAATACTAACATAAGTGCCACCCCCTTGTGCTAGATACTGTTTAACGTAGACGACAGATAAAACCATCTTTATTTTATTAATTAAATAATTGTATGATCAACAGAATTTTATTTATCTGTCTCAATATGTCAAATTTGTATAATGCTCGATATATTGATATCGAAAATAAAATATCGATGTCGGCACAAAAAACCAAATACATACTCGATATATCGATACTTATATAGATATTTTTGCAGCTCTGCACACGTCTTCATGTGAATATGGGAGCTGTTTATTCAAACCCAAAATTTAAAATTAAACACAATGGAGGCTACTTCCTCAGGTATTTTAGAAATAACGTGTTTTTTTTTTTTTTTGTGAAAAAGTGTTTTTAAATATTTTTATATGTTTTTCTCCAATTAGCTTATAAATGTATGTATTTTGACCATATAAGTAGACGTATAGTTGTAAAGTGTGGGAGGTCGATCGAAATTGTTATCGTTTTCTCGTTTTATTGGTATTTTATCAAAACTTGACAACAAAAAAGCAAAAAGCTACGCTATGCTTGCTCTTTAAAAGAATGTAAAAAAAAAAACAAAATTACCATTTCAGCCCTTGAAAGGACCTTAACCGATCTTCTTATGGTCAATTGTGTTGTGCGTGTAGTGAAATATTTGAAAAGAAATGATCGAGAACTGGACCTACAAGTTTCATGCCGACTCCGAACGGCTTAGGTTCTCAAGAAGCTTTTAATGTCAGTTTTTATTCTCTGAGGTTCGCCATTGTCTGCAGAGAGGTGACGGCAGAACAGAAAAATTAAGTCAATTGAAAAAACTTTTTGTGTCAGGTGGGAATTGAACCAGGGTTCTCTGGTGTATGGGCCACGCACTCTACCCACTGCGCCACAGCCACTACAATACATAGATAGAGTATAGCAGTTTCTAAATATGAACTCGCTGTTCAAAAATGCGCCAATGTGCTGAAACCATATACGGATAAGTGAAAAAGGTAAACAAAGTAACTGGAATTAATACAAATTAAATAAACAAAAATTTTGCATTTGTTTTAATGATTTCATGATATTAATTAAACAAAATTAATTAAATTATATAAACAAAAATTTTGCATTTGTTTTGATGATTTCATGATATTAATTTAAGATTCACTGTTTTGTACCCTACATTACGGGGAGTGTCATATATGTTATCTCGCTCGTTTTCTTCAATAACGCCACAACTCAAAAAATCTGATTTTTCAGGAAAAACATTTTAAGTTTTGAACAGATAAAGGATATTTCTCCAACACTTCTAAAATATAACCACCAGAGATAAATAAAATTCCATCTATTATGTGTGTAACTTAAAAATGTCATGACCTTAAGTAATTACATATTCTGCTCTTACGCTATAAGTAAAGAAGATATCGTTACCAAAATTTCACAGGATTAATCATGACCTATCAGCTTATACGTTTTTTGGATTGCGATGTTATTGAAGAAAACGAGCGATATGTGAATGTGAATTTGTTGTACACGTAGAGCAACTGAACGACTTTTTTAATTGAATTATAAATTTAAAGATTTTTTTATGTAATTATACTTATGAGTCAACGATAGCGTTGTGGAAGTGGTTAGATTAGCAAGTGAAATATACCAAAAAGCTTTAAACGTTATATTTTCTTGCTTTTAGTAACGAGTTAGTTCCGAAAAAATAAGAGAAGTTAGTATCTGAAAATAAAACCCGTATTCAAACAGCATTCAACAAGCAAATGGGATTAATTGTTGACCAACCTAAGCCAGGGTTCGGAAATTCAAATGATGGCAACTCGGCTAGGCGTTTTTTTTTTAACATGCTGACATTTCAGCGGAATTAACCAAAGCGATTTGCAGTGGTCACCAAATTAATGTGCATAAGATTCGTGATTATGCTTTGAATACTGATAGAATTTTTGTTGAAAATGATCAGTGGTATTACATGCCTCCCGCTTTACATAAACTTTTTATACATGCACCCCAAATAATAGCCCACGCTTTATTGCGTATTGGCGAGTTATCCGAAAAAGTTCTAGAAGTTAGCAATAAGCATTTCAATCACTTCAAAGAATATTTCAAGAAAATTTTAATAGATTTTTTATAACATCAGACCCTGTTTTGTCAGACAAATGAAAATTACCAGAAAAAAAACACAATCATTTCCCAAAAGAAGCACTCGATTCGAAAATATAGTAAAAAAATTTTTAAAAAAAAAAACAACCGACTACAAAATCACTACAAAGTAAAAAATAATTTTAAAAATACTTTTCCTTTTAATTTCGCGGTCATATTTGATAATTTATTTAAACATATTATTATATATAAAATCTTATTATCTTAATATTTTTCTTATTTGTTTTATTATCATAAATATATTAATTTCTTGATGAATACAAAAGCTTTTAAGGTTGGTGCTAATATAATCAGACTTTTAATCAGAAGCGCCAACTTCAAAGCCTTATCAATCAACTATGACCAAGAAATTAAAAAGAAAAGTATTTTTAAAAAAATTTGTTACTTTGTAGTGATTTTGTAGTCGGTTGTTTTTTTTTTTTTTTTTTTTTTTTAATTTTTATTTCTTCCTTTTTAGAGAATATGATAAATTTTCGAAAAAAGTGTATAAACAACATAAATAAAATTGTTCCGAAAAGATTTGTTCTATTAAAATCTGAAAGTTTGTTGGTTATTGCAAATATCTGCCTCTTAAATTTAAATTAGATGTCACATGTTTTTAAATTATTATACCCATTCTTGTAACGAGTTTTATTACCCTAGTGTCAATATTATTCGAGATATAGTGTTTTCAAATATTGCCACGCCCCTTTGAAAAATAAGCGCTCACTTTCTGGAGCGTTTGTGATAGTGTTTATCTAGTAACTGCGATAGTGTTTATGCAGTATTACCACTACCACTACACTAAATTTCAGTACCCTAGTGTCCATATTATTCGAGATACAGTGTTTTTTTGATATTGCCACGCCCATTTGTCGAATAACGCCCACTTTATTGGCCATAATTTGTAATAGTAATGCCTAACCTTATACTAAATTATCTACTCTTAGATATACTCTTTTCTAATATTGCCACGCCCATTTGTCAAATAACGCACATTTTCTTGACCTTAATTTGTATTAACTGTGTCTACCCCTACACTAAATTTCAGTACCCTAGTGTCCATATTATTCGAGATACAGTGTTTTTATAATACTGCCACGCCCATTTGTCGAATAACGCCCACTTTATTGACGATAATTTGTAATAATAATGCCTACCCCTATACTAAATTGCAGTACTCTAGCCTCAAAATTATTCAAGATACACTGTTTTTCTAATATTGCCACGCCCATTTGTCGAATTACGCCCATTTTTTCCCCGTAATTTGTAATAATTGTGCCTACCCCTACACTAAATTGCAGTACCCTAGTGTCAATATTATTCGAGACACAGTAGTATCTAGTATTGCCACGCCCAGTTCTCGAATACCGCTCACTTTTGTACGGGAACCTCCATGCTTATGATATCTATCTGTTCTCCAAAAATTATGGCAATCAGGCATATGGTTTAGGAGTTATCGATGTACATACATTTAAAAAAAAAAAAAAAAAAAAAAACAGAGAAACCGACGAACTTGAGAACCTCCTCCTTTTTGAAGTCGGTTAAAAATGTAAAAAATAAAGTGAAAGTTAATAAAGTAAGTCATTATTAAAATGTTTTTTGGAAGCTATTAAAATATAATGCAAAAAGTCACTTTGTATGGGAGGTGAGCGTGTCAAATCCGATATTGGTTATTTTCAAAAAAAAAAATTAGTTTTAGGAATAAAAGTGTAAGTACCAAATTTCAAGTCGACAACTTACAGCTGAATTCGATATGTTTCACTATTCGAGTTAACAATTTTATACATAATATGTTCAATTAGCATTAAATCTATACGGTTAACCTATAATATCTATTTTATACAAGTTTAGATACACCAATTTATATCAAATCTATATCAAACTAATGTATATAAGGCGACCATAATATCGGTGATTCCATGTTATATCGGAAGCTTTTCGAAACTTGCATTTTTTTAAAAATTTGGTACTTGCACGTCGATAGTTCTTTAATAAGTAGAAATATTTGCATATTTTTTTAATAATTTTTGAAAATTAAAAAAATTAACAAAAAAAAATAGTAATTTGAACGTGTAGTAAAACAACTATATATTCAAAACCGTTAGTCCAAAAAAAATGTTAAGGACACATTTTTGTGGTGTACCTTTAATGAAAAGTGTTAATTATTTTGGCCACTACAAAATTTTATTCACATATTTTATGATCAGCACTACTACTTTTTTTGGCGTTTTGAAAACATTGTCATATTCATTATTGTATAATGATGCATTATTTTTTAATGCATTCTCAAAACTTTATGTTGAAGAATTAATGGTTGCTATTTTAAATGAAATTTCTCATGAATTTTTCGGTGAAAATACGTATATTTTTAATTAAAAATGGGATATTTAGTAGTTTTTGTGCATCGTACGGCATTTTATAATTTTTCAGCTAGTAATATGCCTCCGACAACTTTTCGTTATATATAAAATTTATATGTTCCATTTCGTGTACACCACAAAAGAGACAATTTTTGTCTTGTACTAACGGTTTTGAAGATAAAGTTGTTATTCTCCATGTCCGAATGACAATTGTTGATTTTATTTTTTTGTTTAATTATCCAATGGGTATAACAGTCAAAAAAACTCATTAAAAAAAATTTGCAAATATTTCAATTTCTTAAAGTCCCATCGACCTGTAAAATTTTAAAAAAAATCAAAATCTTTAAAATCAGTTTTTGGACAAAAGAGTCCTATTTGACATGAAATCACCGATATGCGTTAGCGTGTTACTCACCTTCTTAGCTCTTCGAGTGCATTCTGTTGCATAAGTATGTAGTTCTTGGCCAGCAGTAAGGTGGCAATCTTACTCAACTTGCGTACCGATGGCGAATGTGCATAGGGAATCACGCTACGCAGCTCATCCAAGGCATCGTTTAAATCGTGCATTCGTCGTCGTTCCCTTGAAATGTCAGAAATGCAATATACTTTTAAAATAAGTACCACTTAACATTTAACAGCATCTCTCAATACACTAACCTGGCATTGATGTTAAGACGCACCGTTTTTCCTTGACGATTTTTTTGTTTTCCTCCAGCACTACTTGAGGGGCCACTGCCAATGGCAACCGTAGTCGAGCCTCCACTTGAGTTAAGCAGTGGCGAAGGTGACTTTTCACCACCGCTTGGTCCTGGATTGTTCTCATCGGTTGGCACTGTTTGCTGTGACATTGCTAGACCCTGTGCATAAAAACCCCCAAGACCTACTGAACCGAGAGGAGTGCGACGACCCGGCACACTCTGTGGTGGACTGGCTGTTGGGCCGGGATGACCTGCACCCATCATATTGGCCATATTGGGTGTAGGTGGTATAGGCATATGTGGATGCCCAGGTAACGCAAATCCGAATGACATGTTAGGATCCATATTTAGATGCTTTCTTCGATTTCAAATTGTTTTAACAATCTGAAAAGTTTAAAGAATGAATTTAATAGTCTCGATAAAAAAAAATATTTATTTATCATGTGTAAAACGAATTTTTTGTTCAAGCCCTAAGCATGAAATAACATATCGCCCAAAGGGGCGTTTTTTGCCCAAAACGATTTTCATACTGCCCAACTGAAATAAATTAGACATTATTGGCACTCGTTTTAGGCGAAGTGAGATTTTTTTTCCTTGAATTTGGGCTTTATGAAACGCTTTGAGTGTCATGATATTTCATGCTTTGGGCTCTATGACTCAGGGTGATAAGACGCTGCGCCCAATGTCATAAAGAACAAAAAGTAAAATACCACAATTCCCAAATTTTAGCAAAATATTGCCACCCTCAACTTAAAAAAAAAAAATCCATACACATATTCGCAAAAAATCAGTCAAATTTAATTTTTTAATGGGATATATTTTCCTTGTACGAAATAAACACAACTATCAGAATTTAGAGCCATTTAAGCTAATTCGATTTGGTATCGATTTGGTATTTCAAGGGAAATACTGTTTGTTTCAAGTTATTCATTTGATTAATGAATTCTTAAATATTTATAAATACAAATAATAACAACTCTTGGATATTAGTACAAAAGAAGTTCATAAAAAAAAATAGAGTACAAAAAAGAAGTACCCCAAAAAAAAAAAAAACAAAAAATATGAGAAAAATGCATGAATAAATCCATTGCACAAGAAGTCGTATTTATAATAGATTAAAAAATAAATCAAGCTCACAATTTATTGCTTATTAATAAAAATTAATTTTGTGAAATATTGGTTTTAGTTTAACATAACAAAAATTCAAAAATAAAATAAAAAACAATATTGAATACATCTAAGCACATATCGGGCCCACACTACATAACAGTACCATTCAAAAATCACAAATTTTTAGGAAAAGAAATAAACTGATGAGCCGGCAGAAACTGCGTGAAAATAAATTCGTGAATCCAATTATAACATAGCAAAGACACTAAGCCATATATCCTAAAAGTACGAATTTCAAATTGAAAATTACGAATTTAACTTTTGGTACGAATTTAAATAACAAAATTACGAATATAACTTTTTTGATAAGAAATCAATTCGATATTGACTTGAAAACTTATAATTCAAAACTTCCTATTGTATGTTAATTATTTAATATGCAATAATTAATAAACAAAAATAAAATAAAATAAAAATAAATAAAATTCGAAACATTTATCTATAAAAATACAAAACTGATTCCAACGTAAAAACTTCGGATTAAGATCATCATAAATTATTGAGAAAGTCGTAAATTATATGTTCGCGGTACTAAATTTAAATTAAAAAATCATAGCTAATATCTAAACGTACGATTTTTATTTTTCGACAAACTTTTCAACGATATATGGGGCGCGCTAAAGATTTTGGCGATCGAAAACTTTTTAAAAAAATTCATATTGAGTGATATATCTTCCATTAGTATGCAAAAAATATAAATCGTACTTTTAGATATAAAGATTTTTAATTCAATGTTAGTATTATGAATCGAACTTTTTACAAATTTTTAAAAAATTTCTCATGGCCAAAGTCCTTAGCGCGCCAGAATGAGTGAATATCAGTAACTATTAGTAACAAATAATAAAAATCGTACGTTAAAATATCATGATTTTTTAATTAAAAGTTAGTACTATGAATCACTACTTTTTAAGAAATTTCCAATGATTATTGCTGTTATCGGCCTTATGTTTAGTTTTTTTATTATTTTCTAGTCTTTGGCCGTGTGAAATTTACAAACAAGTTTTAATTTTGTTGTTTTAATTCATACGCCAAAGCCTTCAAAATATTTTAAAATATTTCCCAAAGGCCAAAATCCTAAGCGCCACAATGAGTAATATATCGTTAAAAAGGTGCGTTCATAACATGTCCATTAATATGCAAAAAGTAAAAATCGTACGTTTAGATATTATAATTTTCAAATGTATGTATCTAAAGCAGGCCCATAGACAAGGGGGGTTTTAGGTGTTCAAACCCCCCTTAGGGTCCAGAAAGTATAAGGAATTAACAAAAATGAGACAATTTAATTCAAAATGTAATTTTTTTTTTAGATAAACTGTGATAATGATGTCAAATTTCTTGAAAACTTCACTTAATTATTAAACAATTTTTTTGGCCAAGTGAAAGATTAATTTTGCTCATAAGAGTCATAATCATTATACTGGAATTCATCTCCAAGGCGTTGGTATATTAAAAATCAGTTTCAATGCTCAAAAAGTCCCTAATATCCCTAGAACGAATATAATTTTGTAAATTGAAGAAAATTAGCTTAACATTTTTTATGCCATATCTACCTAGCAAACCATAGTTGACGACAATGTCAAAATTCCGACTAATTCGTCACTATTTTGAGCTGTCTTAAAGAAATCATTACAATTTCGTTACGCAAATATCGGAACAGTATCACTTTTTATACGAATTTATATAAAATTTTGTTATGCGACAGCTTGTACGATATATTAAAATGCTAACAGAGTAAAATTTTCTTTCTTTCGAACTGTCTGAACGAAATCGTAACTTTTTCGTAACATTTTCGTTAGGACTCTTTACGAAACCATTGCGATACTTCATTACGAAGCCGTGTCAAGCCCTTCATACGATTTTCCTTACGATTCCGGAACGAAATCGGATTTCGAAATCGGAAAGATTTTGAAATATTCTTAACGAAATCGTAACAAACATTTCACAATCTTTCCGATTTCGGAATCCGATTTTGTTACGAAATCGTAAAGAATATCGTATGAAGCGGTTGACACGGCTTCGTAACGATTTCGTAACGAGTCTTAACGACAATGTTACGAAAAAGTTACGATTTCGTTCAGCCAGTTCGAAAGAAAGGAAAGTTTACTCTGTTTGCATTTCAATATGTTTTACAAACAGTCGCATAACGAAACTCTTTATAAATTCGTATAAAAAGTGAAACTATTCCGATATTTGCGTAACGAAATTGTAACGATTTCTTTAAGACAGCTCGAAATAGTTATAAATTCATCGGAATTTCGAAAAAGTCGTCAACTATGGTTTGCTCGGTAAGCTTATTAGACCCAAAACTTTTGAAAAAGCATTCATTTGATTGGGTTTATTTTTTAATTTTTAAAAGTGTAAAAAATATATGAACCACGAAATTTAACACATTATGGGGTATTCCACGTAAAGTGAATGACTAAAAATTTTGACATCTAAAATTTCCAACTTGGTACAAAAATTTAGCCCTGTGCGAAGGCTTTTCCAAGTAACAGGTTTCGGAAAATCACCTTAAATCTAAATATAAAAAATTTTTTTAAAACATTTTATACAGTCCAATTTTATAGTGATTTGATGATTTTTTTATCATGTTACCAAATTTTCATAAAAAAATTAACAATTACAGTTTTTTAAGCTTCAGCATTTTGTTAAATAAAAATGTTTATTTTTATTATATTAAAAAATTAAAAAACATTCAATAACAATTTAGAACTTCAAAAAATTTTGTTTTTAGTATTTTTAATTTGCAAATAATTTAAATATAAATCCACAACCGATTAAATTCTTAAATATTAAAAAAAATTTTCTGTTTCTTTTTATAAAAATTTCTCTAGCAGAGTAATTATTTTAATATTAACATGAACTTATTTTCATGTGATATCTTATATAATAAATTGGGTATAAGATACTGGTTATGTGCAAAAACCAGTATTCGAATTACGGTTTTTGACAAATAGTCTGAAATTTAAATGTGACTTTATCGGAGTGAATTCATCCAATCAAAAAATTTTAATAAAAAAAAAATATATATAGTAATTGTTATTGGAATTGAATCATGAGGAAATGAAACTGTTAAATTTTTAAATGTCTTCAAATATTTTCTTTTGAATTTATTTAAATTGTCGAAATCGTTTTCGAGAACAGTAATATTTTAGCCCTTACCGATAACTCGAATTAGGGTTCACACAGGTTCAAATAGTTGTACACAAGCTGGGGATCAACAAAAGCGTAAGATAGCCAAAAAGAAACCAAATCTAAAGACTAAAATTTTTTTTCTCCCGTTTATATGGAATGTCCATAAAAGTTGTGAATACAGCTTCACCAGCTGAACTTAATAAAAAATGTTTGCTTTTTTCATAGCTGAGTTTAATTTTGATTTTAATAAACTGCAAGGAATCTAACCTATTTTTACCGTTCACATTAATATTGTTGAATTAGTAAAATTTTGTCACAGACATTTTTACTGTTTGTGCTAGTTTTCGGAATAATACTTTTAAAAAGAAATCAAAAATTCTCAATTTGGACAAACAAACTATAGGCAAAAATCAAAACACTTAGTACTCAAAATTGATTTGTAAAAAAAAAAAATTAAATAAACTCTTCTCATTTAAAAACAGGCATATTCACAAATAGTCTTAAAAGAAAACGGATATGCTTAAACATTTTCATATCCTTTCTTTCAGTTCTTACTGGTATCTACTTATAGATTTTTTATCAAAACCTCTTAACAGGGTTAACATCCCTGGCGTAAGCACAATGATCAATTAGATAAGCAAGCTCCGCGACGGCAGTTTACTTATTTTCGCTCAATCCCAAGCAATAGCAAATAAATTCACCAAAACTACTAACTTTGGCGGCCTATGTCCTGTTTCAATTTCACTCCACGATACTCTTAACACTTATAAGGGAACGATTTTTGATCAGAACCTTATTCGTGCCAATGAATAGGAAATTCTCGCTGATCTAAAACAGCAAGGTGTAGTCAGTGTATATAAGTTCAAATTAAAAAACAAACCAGTTCCAACAGGACATATTCTTTAACATTTAAGACGACTGTTCCGGGCTATGGCGTGTTTTTAAAGTTGATTTTTAAATGCTGATTAAAAAAAAACTACTGCAGATATTTATAAAACCTTTTTTATTCTTTTATTGAAGTATTCAAGAATACTATGTAAAACAAGTATTGTTTTGAAATTCATATATGTACTTGTAGGTTCACAGGTGGCGTTGCAATTTTATATGGCAATTTTATATTTATTTATAAAATAAAATCGGTAGGCAACATAGACTTTTTCGTGTAACGTTAAAGATCACACATTTTGGCTCTTACAAGTGCAAGTCAACATATTTTTTTCGTTATTTTGATTTTAGTCATTTACTTGATCCCTGTTCTTCGATATACTTCTTTAATTTAGGTTTTTTTATTCCCAATTTCGCTTATTTTTTTAAGCTGCAGACCTTACTTGAAACTCACTGACAAAAAATGTAACGTTAAAGACCACATAAAACTGGTTATATCTTCAAAACAATAAATATTAGATAAAAGCTAGTTTACAAAAAATGCAAGTCCTACGGCATACTTTCATGAACACAAACAAAATTTTTTGGTTTCTTTGAATATTTTTGATATATTTGCAGAAATATTTTGATATGTTTGGGTGACCCGGATGAGTATTGTATAAGGGGCTGTTCATAAACTACGTGATATGTGTTGGCCAATTTACCATCCCTCCCTATGTCACACTTCGTCACAAGCTCTTGACAATCACCCCCCTCCCCTCCTTTCCACCGATGTAACGTAACACTACGTATTTCTTAGAATTTAGCAGCTTGTTATGAAAAAAACACGTTGTATTTATTATACTATAAGTTTTATTATTATGGTAGTTCCATAAAAACTTCACGTTCTTTTATTGTGTTTAACTAACAATTGATGACAAATTTGACCATGTGAACAGAGCTAAACACAAATTGAAACTTTTGTGACGTTAACAAGAACACAAACCAGTGGCGAAAGTTATTCAATTGATAGCTCCACAGTTTATAGTTCAACAATTGTGAAAATTGCTATGTTTAGTTTTTTTACAATATTTTGATGTTGATTTTGTTGAACGTAAAGTTTAACATCAGTTTTTGATGACTGCTTTAGAGTTAGAACTCCCACTTTAGTTCAGCAAAAAATGTTACTTTAGCTCCGGTTGCTGCTCTTACTTGCTCTTGTTCTTTGTTTTTTAAATCTGCTACTTGTTGAAGATGTTTCAAATGCCTTTTATTAATTTCCTCGGCTTAAAATAATTTTACCTGTCTTTTTTTCGGCTTATGATCCATTCGTTTTATTAGGTGCATTCTTTTATTGATAATAAATTAAAGCAATTTTTACAACAAAACTAAATTTTAATACAATTTAAAATTTTTAAAACTGAATTGAAAAATTTTGTTGTGACGTAGCGCTCGACCTCCTTCTCCCCCCTCCCCCCACATTGTCGCAAATGTTCGACCACCACCCTAAACGTGTTACGTAATTTATGAACAGCCCCTATGCATATGTCAAAAAATTGTCGGAATTCTCAACTTGATGCAATATTAAAATTTGGCGTTAAAATGATTACGTATCCGAGTGGCTCAGCAGGGGGTAAATAAGGGGATATGTCCCAATTGTAATAAAGGGTAATGAAGGAGTTATTGAAAAAATATCATAAGCTTCGTAGAGAATAAAGGTTCAAAATTAGAAAAAAAAATTATCACGTGAATAGTTCCAACATATCTCCACACCCTAAAATCATGTCTAAGCTACTCTAAATACTGTAAATGAAAAGCACTCAAAATATAACTCAAATACAAAAATTTAAATTATTTATTATGAAAGTAACTATATTTGCAATATTGTGCTGATTGTCAATTGTTGCGATTAATCAGATCTTTCGGAATTCGCATATCAGTTCGCATAGTGAATTTCATTCTGAAAATAAAAGTAATGAGTGGTGCAGTTCATACTTTTATTTTGCGATTTAAGATTAGAAAACAAAGTTAAAATAAAATTTTTCAGTGGATTTTACGCATACTTTATCAGTTGCATAAAACCCGTTTGTGCAGAACCGTTTGTGTCAGCCAAACTAAGTGCGAAAATTATCATCTCTGTCAATCCACATCAACACATTATTGACGAAATTAAAAATAAGTGAATTCAATATCCAGTGAAAATCGTTTTACAAAATCAAATATTGCTAAACATTGCACCTAACCAGAACAATATGCGCCTGACACATTTTCAATGATTTTCTTTCCACATGCACCATTTCCACCAGAACGTGAATACATCTATTTTGCATGATATCTTCATACAGAATACAAATATGGAATCAAATAAACCTTTACATATGTCGACTTTAACTTACTTAGTATATTTTATATTAACGATTGTCAGCAAGTGACTCCAATTCCAAGCCAGAATGGGCGATGGTTAGATTTAATTCTTACTAACTCCTATGACGAAGTACAGGTGAGTCCAACATGTGAAGCCGATCACATATTTTCCAATACCCTCCACCACACTGCCTTTACTATAGAGTTACGCGCTACCCGTATTACTTTTACACAATTTTTTAATAACTCTGTTGTGCACGATTTCCTTATTGCCAATTATAATAATATAATATGACTTAACTTAGATGACTTAAACCGTTTGAATTGGACCAACCTATCAGCCATAGAATTGGAAGAGGCTGTTTCGTTTTTTTATCAGAGCATCTTTGCTATTGTCGATACTCAAGTTCCAAGCTTAAAAGAAAACAAACTATCGCAACAGTAGCTGGATGCAAATCTTAAACAATTGAGAAATCAGAGAAATAAACTTTTCAGATTTGTTAAAAACGCCGTCTGAAGAAGCTTATAAACTTTACACCAATATAATTGGGTAAAGAATTAGTAAAGACTTTAAAAAATCCTTCGACTTTGTAAACGTCAAGCGAAAATCGACTGGTTACCCAACATCCATGTTTAAGGGAAATGCCACTTCTTCTATTCCTCAGGACATTTGTAATCTTTTTGCAGATCACTTTCAATAGGTGTTCTGTATACCTTCAACTCTTACATTCTGTTCCGCTCTTTTTTTTCTGTGTTGTTAAAAGTAGCGTTTGTGATTGAGTCGAAGAGCTCTTTAAAAAAAGCAGAACAGATCAAAAACGAACCGATCGTTAAGGTTTTTTTCCATTCTCTGTATCCAGGGGGTCAATTCCTGTTCTGCGTTATCGTCATGTGAAATATGTTTTCACCTTTACACGGAAAATGCGATTCCCGTTGTGTGCTAAAAGGGCAACAGCTCTTCATTTTTTGCTGAAATGGAAAGAAAGTTAACGCCGGTAGCAAACGCACGTTATGGACAGAAAATGACTTTAAATTAAAAATAAATTATGTAAAAAGAAAAGCAGATTAGGGAAAAAGGACAAGCGGTACGCAGAAACAGTATCTTATCAACTATTTAGAGGAAAATGTTGATATTGCCAATAACAAGTAAATACTATTTACTTTACTACTTTTGGCTGTTTTATGCTGTCGCAAAACTTATCTTGTTCATATTTATTTATTTCCAATATCTTCTGCGCAAATCAAATGAAATTAATGATGAAGTCATTTTTGCAAAAGTTTCCTTCTTTCTTATACATTGTTTACATTTTTTCATAAAAGCTTTGTTTATTATGCATTCAGCAACTCTTATATGCTATTCAGCAACTACTTTCTATTAGACGAACAAGAATCGCGTTTTTGTGCGTAGTGAAGTGAAAAGTGAAGACGTCAAATGAAAACGATTGTGAAAAGTTTTTTTTCACTTCACTTTAACGCAAGACGGGAATTGACCCCCAGGGCAAATATACTGCTTAGATTCATGAAAAGGCGTGCAAAAGAATTCAAAAATATATGGGTAACAAAAACACTATACTGCACATTAGTGCGTCCAATTCTTGAATATTGTTGCATTGTGTGAAATCCAGCATTTGAAGTGCACAAAGAAAGACTTAAATCTATTCAAAAACAATTTCTGATCTTTGCTTTAAGAGATTGTTACGAATCACGGGATTACAGAAATTTACCCTCGTACGAACACAGACTGAAAGTCCTTAATATAATGCCGCTTTCATCAAGAACTTTGTTTACTTTGTTCATGTTTTACCTTCGATGTCATAACTGGTAAAATCGATAGTGAATATATCTTCAGCAGGATTGTTTTAAATGAACTAATAAGAAGAACTAGGCATACAAGATTTTTGAGTGAATTTCAGCACCATACTATCTATACATACAACGAACACTTAAATAGTTGTTGTAGGATATTCAATGGCATAAGCGAACACTTCTCACCATCAATGTCAAAATCCATGTTCAGAGGCTCGCTTTCTAAACACCTTTTCACACCCTAATTTTTTCTCTTATTACTCACCATTCATGTTTAAACGAACTTTTTCCAATGCTCCTATTTATTGAAAATACCCTCTTATCTCTGACTCCCACTCCCACGTCCACTTTAAATCTTCATTATAAGTATAATTACAATCTTCCCAATAATTTATACAATAATTTGTACAATGATTTATTTTTAATATAATTATAAGACCTCTTTCTTTTACGGTTTTCCTTGACCTTTGTTTTTGACATTTTTTAAAAAAAAATGTCAGCGATGCGGTCGGAACACGCATTAGAATAAATTAAATTTGCCTTGGTTGGCTAAATAAATAAATATTACATATTTTCCAGCTGAGATACTGTGAACTCCGCAAATCGTCTTTTTCCAAAGACGTTCTTAGAAAAGCTGTGTCGCCGGATTTTTTGTCGATATTTTTTTGCGTAAAATAATTACAGAATGTTATTAAACTGATACCTTATAATGTACAAAAGGTGTCAATGAACTTGCTCTACCCATATTTCTAAAAAGAAAAAGTCACAAAAAACTTTATTTTTACGCTGAAACCCTTACTCCCTCCTTAAGAACATTATATAAGAATTATTTGCAATAACACTAATTATGCTTGAAGAAATTTCTTTATTGTAACTTCTTAAAAAAAAATTTTCTGTATTGCTGCAGAACTTGAATCGAATTTTTTTGTAAGGAGAAAAAAACTACCACAAATTTTCTAAATATACCACTCATTTTAAACCGAACCTACCACTATCTAGAATTTTTAAAGTGAGCAAAACCCGACAAAAGTTGTCCACGGACGGAACACATTCAAGCAAACGTTAGTTCGTATTTTTCAGAATAATCGGTTATGTCGCAACTGTACCACTTGAGGAACGTATAACTATTAATGCTGAAGTTTTTGGAGAATTAGGGAAAACCAACAGCTGGCAATCCTTGCTCCCGAAAGGATTTGGTTAATATATTTATTAATAAAGAAATGCGAGATTTTGAAACTTTACCTAATATAAAAAAAAAAAATTTACATTTGGAGAGAAGAATACAAATTTTTAAAATTTTTGGTGAGCTACTTATACAAAAAACGTACGTAGAATTATTTAAAATGATTTGTAGATCACTAAAAATGTCAGTTTTGTTAAAATATTATTTTGTAAAGAAATTTTAATCTTAAAAAGAGAACTTAATTTTTCATGTGACTGATAAATAAAATAATTTTTTAAATAAACCTTGGGCGTTTAAATAATAAACATTGTTTTATTTAGAAAAACATTAATCGGCGCGAATCTTCAGCAAAGCGGTTTAAAATTTCAACATCCAACTTATAGTTTTTCTTAAAGAAAAAAAAAAATGTTTCATGCTTAACACTAGCTTTCACGAAAAATGTACTTGGCTAAGAAGTTGTTTTAGGACAAATTCGGGGTCGCTGATTCTGAAAATGATTTATTTTTCCAAAAAAACGTTTTCGAAATGTCAACAAAAACCAGTTGTTTATCTGTATTCCAATTTTTGCAAAGAATCTCAAGAAATATGAACTTGAACTTCTTATAGTTGATGTCAATTGAAAGGCATTCGAATTAGAACAAATTGAATTTTTCCTTATTTTATTTAAATTTCATATTTTTATTTGCCAATTTGTACAAAAATTGTATATCATAAAAGTTATTTGTTAATCGTTATTTTTTCAATCAGAAATAAAAATAATTTTGTGATCGTTATTTTTTCGGTCAGACATAAAGGTTATTTTTTGATCGATATTTTTAGATCAGAAATAAAAACCAATCATTGCTCGATATTTTTCCGATCAGAATAAAAAAAATATTTTTTTACTAAAATAATATCGATTAGAATTTAAATCAAATCAATATTAACTCATGTTATTGGGTTCAAATAAGAATGTTATTGAGCATATAAAAAATGAAATTCATACTTACCACCCTTCAAACCCACGTTTACTATCATACAAACAAGTTGTCTTGGACAAGGATTTTATCTACGATTTTGACAAGGATAAGGACAAGATTTTTGACATGGATTTGGAAAAGTATTTGGATGAAGATTTTGTCAAGGATAAGTAAAAGGAAGTTTTGAACAAGGATTTGGCCATGACTTGGACAAGGACTTCCGCAAGGATTTGGATAAGGAATTGGGCAAGGATTTGAATGAGGACCAGACCAAGATTTTAAATAGGGAAAATGTGGAAATAGTAGTAGATAGAGGGTTGCTGATTTTGACACTATTTTGACACTAGAATGGACCCTCAACACTTTTTTGCTTACTACATATTCCACATGTCAGAATTAGACAGTCGCTGATTTCGAATTTGATGTTAGAATTTCAAATATTTTTTTTACGCTAGGGTGGCCCCAAAAGTGTTTTTTCTGTTGATTTACACATTTTGTGCATGCGCTGGCAGTATTGGGGATCGTTCATTTAGAATCTGTGATTAGAATTTCAAAAATTGTATTTGACAATATTTATTTGGTGTACAAAATGTGAAAAAAAACATTTTTGGGGTCCACCCTAATGTCACATACATTTTATGAAATTCTAATATCATATTCAAACTCAGCGACTCTCTAATTCTGCCAGCGCATGCACAAAATGTGTAAACAAAAAAAAAAAAATATTTTGAGGGTCATCCTAGTATCAAAAAAGTTTTTGAAATTTTAACATCATATTATAAATCAGCTTCTACCTTCTATTTCCACATTTTCCCTATTTAAAACCTTGCTCTGGTCCTTATTCAAATCCTTGCCCAAGTCTTTATCCAAATCCTTGCGCAAGTCCTTGTATAAGTTCATGCCCAAATCTTTGTTCAAATACTTTTACTTATCCAAGACAACTTGTTAGTATGATAGTAAACGTGGGTTTGAAGGGTGGTAAGTATGAATTTTATTTTTTTATGCTCAATAACATTCTTATTTGAACCCAATAACATGCGTAAATATTGATTTGATTTAAATTCTAATCGATATTATTTAAGTCAAAAAATTATTTTTTTAATCTGATCGAAGAAATATCGAGCAACGATTGGTTTTTGTATCTCATCTTAAAAAATATCGATAAAAAAATAACTTTTATTTCTGACCGAAAAAATATAGACCACAAAACTATTTTTATTTATTATCTAAAAAATAACTTTATCTTCTGATTGCAAAAATAATGATTAAAGAATAATTTTTATTTCTGATTGAAAAAAATAACGGTTACAAGTAATTTTTTATTTCTGATCTTAAAAAATATCGATAAAAAATAACTTTTATTTCTGACCGAAAAAATAACGATCAAAAAAGAACTTTTATTTCTGATGGAAGAAATATTGATCAAAAAATAATTGCCATAAAATAATTGATTGATAGCGATAATCGTTATTCTCCTATGTAAAAACGGCGTGGCTCCCCACCTATACTAGCCAAATTTTTGATATCGAAAACCTATAGAAGTAAAAGTCACAAAACATTGAAACTCAGAATAGAAATACCACTTGGTGATGTCTTTCTAAAAGAAAACTAAGAAGGGCATTGGACAAGGGGATATGGCTCCCCCCATATAAGCCAAATTTTTGATATCGAATAGCAATGGAAGTAAGTCACAGAATATTGAAATTCAAAATGGAGTTACCACTTGGTGATGTCTTTTTAATGCAAAACATGGGTAGCCATAGAGAAGGGGGTATGGCTCCAGCCATACCTGTCAAATTTTTGATATCGAATAGCTCTGGAAGTTAATTTCAGAGAATATTGAAACTCAGAACAGAGTTCATCACTATTTGGTGATGTCCTGCACTCTCCCAAAATTAATATTGAAACTCAATAATTACGATTGTTAATAAATTTAACAATTACCTTGTTGAAATTTTCTATTGATTTTGAGTATTAATTTTCTTTTAAAAAACAACAACAAATATTGCACTATTGTTAAATTTAATGTTGTTTTTTAGTATTTTAGAATTTTGAATTTTTTGTATTCCAAAATTCAAATGAGAACTTATATTTAAAATTTATTTATTGTGCTGGAACTTGCAACGAGAAGAAAATAATTGAATAAAATTAAGGTAAATATAATAAGTGCAATAGTAATTTATAAGTGCCATCCAAACACAAACGCCAATTCGCAAAGGCTGTGCTTACTGGATAAAACGTGGTTTAACATCCTTAAGACGTAGTGGCATGTCACAGCATTTGTATAGAAAGACCAGAATCCGAGCAATCTGAAGCCTGCAAGATTGTCTTCATGCTGTAAAATTTTTTTTTGTTATTGAAATAAACTCTTAAAACTGTAATTTTCTTTGCAATACCACAATGGTAGTACTAAAAACGGAAAAAATTAAAATTTTTTTGAAGTTTATTTTTTGACATATAGACGTATAATTTTAAACATTGAAATGTTTTTGACATTCTTATTTTGACATTTTTAAATGAAAACTTGTAGCTTAAGCCATCGAAACTTAATTTCGAAAAAATTACAATTTCGATTGTAAAAAAAAAAATAGCAATAGCCTATTGTTAATGCTATTTTAACCAACATTATTGTTATTTTTTTTTTGTTAAAATTAACAATTTTTTCTTATGATCAATTGCGTTGTGCGTGTTTTAAAATGTTTGAATACAAATGATCGAGAACTGAACCTGCAAGTTTTATGCCGACTCCGAGCGGCGTGTGTTCTCAAGAAGCTTTTCATGGCAGTTTTTGCTCTCTGAGGTTTTCCATTGTCTGCAGAGAGGTGACGACCGAACAAAAAATTAATTCAATTGGAAAAACTTGCTGTCAGGTGGGAATTAAACCAGGGTTATCTGGCGTGTCGGCCACACACTCTACTCACTACGCCACGGCCACCACAAGTGAAGGGTCAAATAAAAGATGCTAGTTTCAGGAGTAGCAACGTGCGCTTGGTAAATTAATAAAAATAAAAAATAAATTATTTTAAAAAATTCTAAGTATACACATTAGGGTGTTCTCTATTTTAATTTTTGTGAAAAAGGTAGGTCTCACCCCCCAAAAAGTTGTCAAATGATCTCAGAAGTAAGCTGGAAAAATTTAGCGCCCCTACGACCCCGCCTTCCCATGCCGCCGTTCGATTGAAAAAAAATATTATCACTCATACCCCTTGCTTTCTCATTTTGAAAATTATTTTGTTTTATAGTGCATACACTTTGAAAATCAGTTCAAAGTTATTATACAATATGTATTTATTAATAATTTTTACTCAAAACAGTTTTCGAACAATTTGTGTAAATTTTTCTGTGCTCCTGAACGCACTGCAGAATGTATTTTTTTTGATTCTGGTCTTTGGTGATGAGAAGGCCATGATAGTCTTCCATCAGCTTAACTGCTCTCTCAGCAGTATCATTTACAACACTCAACGACTTTACAATTTTTTCCCCATCAATATAAGCTTCATGGCTACTCCAATTTTCCGGGTCACAACTGAGAAAACTGTCATCGATTTTAAATCGACAAAATATTTCCGCACTTTTCTCATTTATAAATTCGTCAACCGTCTTATCTGTTAGCACGTTTTTAATTATTAGTTTAAAATTTAAAAGTTATTGCGATAAAGTATATGCGATTAGCATTATTACCTTCCCAGTTCCTGATATCCTCAATATGTACCATATGTACCATTGTCAAAGCTTGTACCATTTTCCTTTTAGTGTCGAGTTTCAAAGTTTCGTCAAAAAACGCGAGAGCAGATATTTCGTGATGTAAATACCAACAATGACTCATAAGTTTCTTCAATGCAGGTCTTGCTGTCATTTGGTCAATATCTTGATATTTCACCATTTGGCAAATGAGGTTTGGCATGCTGTTGCTGCGATTGAGCATTTGTACCAAGCCTTAATATAAAAACGGACAATGAAGCAGCAGACATCTCCTAAAGCATTCAATTCTTCTTTGGACAATGGGTAGTCCTCACGGAGAAGAAATATTTTCAAGCAGTAAATTGCTTTCGACATCCATCTCGCATGGTGCATTGCTCCTGGTGGCCGTATTTTGAAATCGCTTTCACTTTCTGCTTTAAGGAACAATAATGCCAGCTCCAAAGGTTCACGGTAGTCCTCTCGCACTTGACGCTTTATTAACTCTTGTGAGACGAACTGGGAAATATTTTCCATAAAATCAATAAGTTTTCCATGGCAGTTGCTATCCTTCATTCCATTCACAATTTTTTTCGATTTAAGTTGTGGCCACGACTTTTTAGACACAAAAACGGCTTTCAATACGAGTTCGTAAATGTGATGCCGGCATGGAAGATACAGCAAGTCTTTTGCCAATTTTTTCTCCAACAAAACACAAGCACCATTTTTCTTTCCAGTATTGGAACTTGTCGTATCACAACACAAAGCTTGCACTCTGTCGCAAAGTTATTTCTGCAGCCCGTTGGGTTCGCAACTGTGAACGAACTTTGTGAATTGAAGTTGGAGAAATGATCAGTTCATCCAAACTGTTGCCGAATGCTTCTGATGTTGCTTGCAGGATGAAAACAGCGTAGCGCACTGAAACTTGACATCTATCAAGCACTGCACAAGTTTTGGCGTTATAAAATGTTTGCAAGCTCTCCTGCCACCAGAAACTCGTTGCGACACTGTAACAATTTGGGCACATTCAGGCTCTTCTTCATCTTCAGACTCTTCAGAAAACATTTGAGGCAGTGCATCGATTGAATTTTTTGCTATTTTGCTCGCAATGTGTTGTTCGAGCCGAGTATTTTTATCTCTCTTACGTTTCTCCCTTTTCTCCTCAACAATCGCTGAAATCTTGTCGACAGCTCCGAGACAACCTACGCGACCAGGCTGCCTTTGTGCAAGAAGAAATTGTTTGTCCTCTTTACTAGAAAGAGGGTAGGTCTGAGGAGAGAACCACTTAGACTTTTTGGAGCTGAAATCAACATGTCCACGAAAGTTAAATATCTAGGGGTAACTCTAGGTAGTAAACTGAACTGGAACGAACATGTAGGAGACAAGATTCAAAAGGCCAAGAGGGTTCTGTTTCAGTGTAGACGCGTTTGTGGTCTAAAATGGGGGCTAAACCCAGAGGTTATGAAATGGACTGACAAAAGTCAGTCAGAAAACCATTACGAAGCGACTAGACAGAGTCCAACGGCTGGCGTGTGTTGGAATAACAGGGACAATACGCACCACTCCAACAAGCGCAATGGAGGTTTTGTTAGGTATGCTACCGTTGGATATAGAAATAAAGAAAACGGCAGCGCTAACAGCCCTCAGGATGTTGCGAAATGCTACGTGGCATGGAGCAACAGCCCTCCATGGTCATATGCGCATCCTGGACATGACACAGCGAAATGTCAGGGAGACGTGTATGCCTATGGACTAGAGAGTGAGAATAACAGAAAAATGTTATAAAACTTTAATAACAGATGGATCCGTTTGTAAAGAAACCGCTGGTAGACATCAGTATATTCACAGACGGCTCTCTGATGAATGGCAGAGCCGGGTCTGGCGTCTACTCAGAAGAGTTGAACCTATCCTGTGCACTGAGGCTGGGGAGGTTTGTGTCTGTATACCAGGCGGAAATGCTTGGTGTAGTGCATGCGCTGGAACACTTGATAGATGGACGGGTAAATGGCAAGAAAATTGTCATTGCCCTTGACAATCAGTCGGTGATTAGGTGCATGCAACGGACAGATATTACTTCTAGGTTGGCCATAGAATGTCTTACCAAACTCAATAGGTGCGCTCAGACAAATGAGCCCACACTTATGTGGGTGCGAGGACATTCTGGCATAGAACAGAATGAAAAGGCTGATTCTTTAGCAAGAGAAGGATCAGTAGAAGAATTCTGTGGACCAGAACCACGTATCGCCATAGGCGACACCATGGTGGCAGGCCTTGTTAAGCAATGGACGGACTCGTAACACCGTACAAGGTGGGAAGAAGCTGGTAATTGCAGGGAATCAAAGGCGGCCGTGAAATGATCAAGTAGTGAGGCAGCGAAAGTCACCCGATACAGTCGGAAAACTTTAAGCTGGCTTACTGCACTGGTCACAGGACACGGTCCCTACATGTACCATCTCAGGAAGATAACTCTGACCGAGGACGATGCGTGTAGGTTATGCCTAGAAGAGCCGGAAACAGCAGCACACATTTTGTGCCAGTGTCCGGCGTTAGCAAGCATAAGATTGATTATTCTGGGACATCCATTTATTGACGAAGCCGAGATTGGTCAACTGACCTACAAGGACATGCTTGAGGTGACAAAGGGTGCCTATATAAGGAGCATGCTCACTTATGAGTGCTTTGAGCAGTAGCATCCTTCGTCAAATAGGGGACGAAAAGGGACCCACTGTGGTCTGATTCGGCCAATCCCCGACTTATTATATATTGTCCTCTTCAATCCGCAGTTTAGTCATTGCTTCTGCATGTGCGATATCAAAGAGGTTGTCTACATCATTGACAAACAAATTCTCTCTTTCTTTAAAACCTATTTTAGCGCTGTGCAATTTTAAGTGCAGCGGTGGCGCACTCGGCCGCTGCACCAGTCAAAGCTACGAGCAGCAACACTATAACCGAGAACCCATTTAAAATGAGCTCAAAGGTACAGCGATCGCCAATTAAAGGCACACCCGAAGGAACAAACCTGCAGCATAGAGAGTCTGTCATCAAGGCAACCCCTGAAGCAGCAACAAGCGTCAGTGTAGATGACCCTGTCATCAAAAATCTGGTCAAAGTGAAGACACTGATACAAGGTCTGGCAGAGTTCGTCAAAACCAAATCGAACGTCCACAATGAGATCCAGAAGCTTATAAGACTGGCAAATTTGGGCTGCGAAGACCTCTCAATTGAGCTGTTCGCCGATAACGCGAACAAGAAAAAGGTCAACGCGAGTGCGTCACAAGTCCATAAGGACTCTCAGACGGACCCAATTTTTGCGCACGACTCCAAGGCTACTCCAAAAGAGCAAGCGAACGCAGCAGTGACTCGCGGAAACCTCCGCCAAAAAAGACTCGACTGCAGCAGCTTGCTGCCAAGAGACTACTCTAAAGCCATCCTATAGCGAAGTGGCTAATTCGTCTCCTCTGCCAAAAACTCCGGCAAAGCGAATGGTTAAGCCTTGGACAAAGGTCTCTAGAAAGCTCAAAAAACGCAAAAAACCGCCTAAGAAGCTGGCTAGACCTGATGCAATCGTTGTAGCAAAAGCAGAAGAACTGTCATATAGCGATATCATCATGCAGATGAAACATGAAAAATCGCTTGAAAAGTTCGGCGAAAACGTCTCGAGAGTAAGGCGCACTGAAAAAGGTGAAGTACTTATCCAGCTTAAGCGCGCAACCACCCAGTCAACCCAGGAGCTGAAGAAAGAAATTGATATGGTTTTCAATGGCCAAGCCGAAACGAGGACTCTCACGGAAGAAACACAGGTCGAGATCAAGAATCTTGACGAGGTAACAACACCAGAAGATGTCTGCAGCGCAGTCCAAAAGCAGCTCGGCGACTTAAAGGTGGCAAGAGTGAAATCACTCCGTAAAGCCTATGTAGGCACGCAAACAGCGGTCATAAGCCTTCCAGCACTGCAGGCGAGGAAGCTGATAGAGACTGGCAAGCTCAGAGTTCGCTGGGTCATTTGCAGAGTCCGCGAAAAAGTTACGCCAACCAGATGCTTTAAGTGTCTCGACTTTGGACACACGGCGAAATCTTGCAACAGCACTGACCGAAGTGCTGTATGAAATGCGGCAAAGAGGGCCACAAAGCAAAAGAGTGTTCTGCGGAAGCAAGCTGTTTCTTGTGCTTAGAAAGAAAATGCTCGGAAACAAATCACCGTGCCGGAAGCTGGAAATGTTCGTCCTTTTCAGGATCTAGCAAACCGAGGAAATGATAAGGTTCTTACAGTTGAATCTCAGCAACTGTCGCGCAGCGCACGATCTTTTAGCGCAAGCCGTTCGAGATCTAAGCACTGATGTAGCTATCTTGAAAGAGCCTTATAACGCGAAAGCACCAGGAGTCTGGGCATCAGACATTTCTGGAAGAGCCGCCATATGGTCCTGCGGAAGACATCCTTCCCTAATGAGGCAGCATACACGTGCAAACGGTTTTGTTCGTGTAGAAGTTATGGGCACACATATTGTAAGCTCTTGGTAGCAGCTTACAATCCATAGAAGAGTTTGCTGTTGCTGTTAGTAGAGGAATCAGTCCAGTTGTTATTGCTGGTGACTTCAACGCGTGGGCCGTAGACTGGGGAAGCCAGAGAACGAACCAAAGAGGGCTCATTATTCTGGAGGCTTTTGCTTCGTTAGAGGTTGTGCTTTTAAACACAGGAACGCAGTGTACATACTCCAACGCGAATGGCAGCTCAGTAATTGACCTGACATTTGCCAGTTGTGACCTGAGCACGCAAGTACAGTGGCAAGTAAGCGACGTATACACGCATAGCGATCACCAAGCAATCGTGTACACGTTGGAAAGGCAAACCAACCGACGGAGCAGAGGCCCCCATAGCGAGCCATCATACAAGGTCGAAACGCTTGATGAAGGTATGCTCACAGCAATGATGGCTGACATACACCTCACTGGTTCAGCACAGAATATGGCTAGACAAGCAACAGAGCAGCTGAAAAGATCTTGCGACGCAGCGATGATGTTGCGAAGACCAAGTAAGCACCACCACGAGCCTGTGTACTGGTGGACCGCTGAAATCGCCGAAGCACGCAGCCAATGCCACCAAGCCAGAAGAAGTTACTACCGCGCCAGAGGGACCGACAGGTTCGAAGAACTGCGCGAGGTCTATAGAGAGCGCAGGAAGCTGCTCAAACACAGGATTTGTTCGAGGAAGCGCGAGTGCTTCTTGCAGTTATGCGACGAAGCGGACGTAACCCCATGGGGTACCGCCTATAGACTGGTAATGAAAAAGATGAAGTCATTCGGGCGACCACCACCCACGTGCCCTCACATACTTAGCCGCATTGTAAGTGTGCTCTTCCCTCAGCAACCACCGATGCAGCCCGTCATTAATCATGGCGACGTGCAAGTCATTTCCATGGTAGCCGCAGAAGAGGTAATGAAAATCTCCAATGCTGTTCATAGCGAGAAGGCCCCAGGGCCAGATAAAATCCCGAACCGCGCTCTAAAAATGGCCATCGCAGCCCAAACACAAGCCTTCGTACAGCTGTATAACGCTTGTCTCACAGAGGGCATATTTCCCGCACAATGGAAGACGCAAAAGCTTGTGCTAATACCAAAAGGTAGCGGCTCTCTGGAGGATCCCTCAGCCTACCGACCTATATGCTGGCTCGACACGATAGGCAAGATCTTCGAGAAATTGCTGTACAATCGCCTCGAAGAAGCAATACAATCCAGAGGAGGACTCTCGAGCCAACAGTTTGGTTTCCGAAAGAGTCACTCTACGTCCAATACCATAAAACTGGTTACAAGCATAGCAAGTAAAGCTATTGAAGGCACTAGCTGGAAGAAGGGGGCAAAGCAGTATTGCCTGGTGGCAACGCTGGATGTGCGAAATGCCTTTAATTCCGCAAACTGGGATACGATAATGAAAGCGCTCGCAAAATTTGAAATTCCACGCTACCTCTCTAAGATATTATCGAACTACTTCGATGGTAGAATACTACGCTATGCAACAGATGAGGGGATAATGGTGTATAACGTCTCCGGTGGTGTCCCACAGGGGTCAGTCCTAGGGCCCCTGCTGTGGAACGTTATGTATGACGACGTCCTTAGACTCGCAGTTCCCACAGGCGTTAAGATCGTCGGCTTTGCGGACGACCTAGCGGTTGTGGCCACTGCAAGACATCTTGAGAAGTCGAGGCACTCAGTAGTGTGGCGATCGGCTTATTATATATAACTGGCTTATGTCAGTAGGTCTTTGTCTAGCCGAACATAAAACCGAAGCGGTGCTCATAAGCTGCCGCAAAAAGATGGAAGTTGCAAGCATCAATGTTAATGGGACGCTGGTGCAATCAAAGGAATGCATTAAATACCTTGGCGTGATGATTGACTCCCGATTAACATTTAAACAGCATCTCCAGTATGCCCATAAAAAAGCATCCAACGCATGCATGTCTTTATCGAGAATGATGCCGAATACGAGAGGCCCCAAACAGGCGCGCAGGATACTACTCCTTAATGTAGTACGATCCATCGTGATGTATGGGTCAACGGTGTATGCCACAGCAATGAAAACGAAGTCATACCGACGTGGTGTTGAATCAGTGCATAGACTTGGCGCACTCAGGGTATGCTGTGCCTTCAGAACAGTTTCCGAGGATGCAGCATTAGTCCTTGCAAGCTCGATACCTATCGACCTTCTTGTAGAGGAAACGCTGTTCGAAGCCAATAGCGAAAACCCAACAGTTCGCAAAAGATTCGCACGGGAGAGAAGCCTGCTAAAGTGGCAGGATCGCTGGGATAGCTCAGTTAAGGGTCAATGGTTTCATCAGCTCATCCCTAACATTACCGCTTGGCTTGGTAGAACTCACGGCTCCATGAACTTCTACATTACGCAGATTTTAAGCGGGCACGGTTGCTTCAGGGCATATCTGCACAAATACAAGCAAGTAGCAGATCCCTATTGTACCCATTGCGAGGGAAGTATACCAGAAGACGCGGCCCATGTCCTCTTCGAGTGCCCCAAGTTCCAAAATGCCAGACTTGAGGCTTCGGTCAGTTTCGGCGAAACGGTAACTGATCAAAACTTGGTTACCCTTATGCTGGGAAATGAAGCTAACTGGTCAGTGGTTAGCACCCTAGCACGACTGATTATCGACGAACTGCGAAGAGTTGAGCGTTTGCGAAATAGATAAGGTAGAGTTTATATACAAGCCCATGACCAAATCTTTTAGAATACGGACGGACACAAGTCCAACAGTTTCCAGCTTAGTGCTCCGTGAAGTCATGTTTTGCGACGGTCCCACGGGGCTTATACAAGGACGAAGATTCAATGCGGAGGTTAGGTTTAGTGCGTAAGAATCGCACACTCCCACCTGCACGGTGGCGCCTTTTGAAGGTTCCCCCTTCGCAAATTAAAAAAAAAAAAAAAAAAAAAAACAACATTATTTGTGATGACTGCATTAAGATAAGAATTCACACTTCAATTCAGCAAAAAAACTGTTCTATTTAGTTTAAAACTCAACTATTTAGAGGGAAATATTGATATTGCAAATGACAAGTAAATATTATTTGCTTTACTACTTATCTTGTTTATATTTATTTATACAAAATTCATTATATATCACTATTTATTTTGGTAGATTTGTATCAACACTTATTTGACGCTTTTGATTATTGATGCAATACAAATTCAAGTGTTGCCTTTGTGATTTCCAATATCTTCTGCGCAAATGAAATAAAATCAATGTGGGAAGTCATTTTTGGAAATGTTTCCTTCTTTCTTATACGTTGCTTACATTTTTTCATAAAAGCTTTGTTTAATAGGCATTCAGCAACTCTTAAATGCTATTCAACAACTATTTTCTATTAGACGAATAAGAATCGCGTTTTTGTGCATAGTGAAGTGAAAGAGTAAAATCATCAACTGAAAACGATTGTGAAAAGTTTTTTTTTTCACCTCACTTTAGCGTAAAACAAGAAAGACCCCTGAATTACTTTTTAATCTTGGAGGGATTTCATTTTAATACAAGTGATAATAATATCAAATACTACGCGTATTTAAATTAAAGTCGATAAGAGTATAATATTATACCTTGTTGTACTAAAATTTATTACAAACTTTTTTTGATTTTAATACGCTATGGTTTAAAATCGAATAAAACTTGTACTCAGGTTTTCAATCCACACCGGGTATTGCAATTTAAGCCCATGCGGGAATAAAATTTATTTTTCGTTTTGACGTGGCTTAAATTTAAATACAATTTAGGTGTCGTCGTATATAGTACAGGATTTACTAAAATTTAGTCCAAGATTTTTAACCGTGTAATGACTGACCGATTTCAACCATTTTTCAAATTCTTCTCAAGTAGCTTGTTCAACGCAGTGTTGAACAGGCCGTTGATTTCCTTAAAAACGTGATTTCAGAGGTGCCAACTTCACAGTAGTTAAACTGTTTTGAAAATTGGTTCAAGCCATTGCAAAAGAAAATAATGTAGCATCGTGGCTGCTCACGCTCTCTTTCTCAACTACCATAATTATCAAAATCAATGCAATCTTTTTTCTGTCACTAGGCCAGCTGAATCTCCGTTCAGTGTTGTTTTTACACTTTTTGACAGTTATGGTAGTCAGCTCTCAGCCATGCATCTGCCTTATCTTATTATACCTTGTCTCAAACGAAATCAAAAGTGTATTGATCACCTTGGAGAATAAAACCATTTTCAGTAATTGACCACTTTTTTCACTGTTCGGCTCAAGCCCACTTATTTACAATAATATAAGAGGATAGATCTTAAACAGAAAGTTAATAAGTTTATCTGAAGTAATTTAAGGACACAAAGAAATAAAAATATAAAGATATTAATATAAAAATTCCTGGTTATGTTCAGTTATAGTATTAATTTTAATTTGCATCGTTCATGATGTCGTGCAAGCGTACATTCACTGTAGGTATAGGTGTTACGCGCCTATAAAAATGAATAAGTGGCCGTACCTTTGGTATAGCCACCATTTTTTGAAAGCAAACTGAGTCAAAAAATTCAAATGGCTCCAGTATTTCTCTATGACCTGTATGCATATTTTTCATTAAATAAATTCACAGTAAGAGATTTATATATTCGTTCAATATATAAATTAATGTATTCGTTTGTTTTTATTCTTTCTTCATTTCCCCGTTTTGATAGATAAAACAGAGTCAAAAAATGGAGGAGAAAATTCAAAATTGAATTAATGCAGTTACCAAATGCTTAAGCTGCACAAGGCTATCGCACTTAACCGAATCGAGCAACATTGCAACCCTCGGTGAGTATGAGCGCTATCTAGTGTTGACTAGTAAAATTATACTAACTTTATAAGCACAACTTGCATTTATGCACACAGAGGTCGCTTTTTCACGAACAACTTGGAACTTAATAAAGTTCAGATAAGAAAATCCATATAAGTTAATATTTGTAATAAATTTCTTCAATTGATTTTGTTTACCTTTTCCTGTTTATTTGGATTCTTTGCAAATTTAATGTGCCTCACAAGCACTCAGTTAGCTTTCCATTTAATTCCCACTTCACTCTCTCCGAAGATTCATCAACTAATGTTCCTTACGCCAAGCTTTTTTCTTCTGTTTTGTCTGATTTTTGTTGCCCTGTCTTACTTTAAATTTAGGAGGACTTTAACTTTTTCATAAACCTTTCATTGACTAAAATAGTCTTCTTAATTAAAACAATTTTAATTATTAAATGTTGTTAAAAACCACAAGAACACCAAAGAAACACCGACAACGACAGCAGCCGCAGCGTCAACAACTACGCGACAAAATGTCAACAACTACGTACGAACAACCACGACCACTCTTTTGCGGTATCAAGAATCCTGCCGCCTGCTTCTCACTTCGCATCCTTTATGGCTGCTGCTGGTATTCTTTATGGAAATTATTATAAATGAGAGTGTATACAGTGGGCCGTACACATAAAAACACTAGCTTATACACACACACGCACACGTGAATGAACTGTAATTTCACATTGCTTTTGCTGTTGTTGTACACAAAATCGTTTGTGATTCTGATTTTCATTGTAACTGAATCTAATGGCCTGCCAACAAATCTTTAATTTAGGGGATGATATTTCGAGAGATGCTGCTATTACTACTGGTGCACATTATCAAAAGCAGTTCAAGTGCAAAAATATTTAATACCAAAAAAACAAAAACCGAATACTCAACATGTACATATGGTATATATTCGCTGAAAATGGACCCAAGTAGTATCGCCAAATGGTTCGAAATATCGGAATTGTTACGATTTTTAAACTTGAATCCGATGATCCGATTTTTGGCCAAGATTCTTTAAAATGTTACGATTTCAGAAAAATGAATCCGACGTTCGGCTTCAAAGAAAAAATAATATAAAAAAAATTGGACGCAGCTTTTAAATATTGTTAAAAATTAATGGCAGCACCTTTAACACAATTGTCAACATAAGGAATGACAATAACTTTTATTGCCTTGCTATTACTGCATTTTTTGCGTTTGAACTATTTACAGTTTGAATTGAATTTGTATAAATCTTACTATTCGATTAAGGCAACAATTAAAATTCATGCTGACGTGAATTTGTGTGAACGAATCCACCGATGTCTCCACAACAAAACAGGAGTTTTTAATATGAAGGGTAAATTCAATTCGATGATAACGCTGCTGTCAAAGGACTGCCCAAATTAAATTGATTTTAAATGTATTTGTCATTCGTTTGCAATAAATACATCGTATGTATGCCCTCTAATTCTATTATATGTTGAATCAATAATCTGTGACATTTGTTATAACATTTCCAACATACCCAAAAGAACTTACTAGGTCGAAAAAATTATAATGCTAGCAGAAATAAGACCAAAAAAAAAAAAACCTTATCCTGTGAAAACTGTTGGCTATCTTTGGAAAGTGTTCCTGATCGTTTACAGCATTTGTATGGACCATTACAAATTAACTTTGTATTTGAAAGAAACATAGATTGCATTGATAATTTTCAAACAATTTATAAGAAGTTTCGTAACCCAGTTACCTAACTGCATTTACTATTTTAAAGTTTTACGTACACCTCAAATCAATAAATTAAACCGCATTTTTCAAAGAGAAAAGTCACTAAAACAAAAAAGGTAGAGTACTTAATGAATTGACTATTGAATCGAAAAAATGCTTAAAAGTGTACAATGCAACCGAAAATTTCTTTTTGGTGTTGTTTTTCAGAGTTTAACAAATCCGACGAGAATCCGACGAACTGAATGCAAAAGATACGATATGATTTTTTTTTTAATGGCAATACTGGAACCAAGGAATTGAAAGAATTTTCAGTGGATTTTGATTGGATAAGCAAAAAGTTGCATGCATATTTCGCACCTTCTCGGATTGCATCTAGTAGTAGATGACTTTTGCTACAACGATTGCTGTAAAAGACCTCTTTCCGCACTGCGGGCATTCTACTGGATCCTAGATTGACCTGGATAAAAAAAAAATATGTTGTAAATTTTTAAACGTCATAAAAATATCTTCTATCTGAATGAGGCAGAATCTAAAAAAAATTATTTTTTAAACATTTATATCTAGGTTGCCAGCAGTTTTGAAAAACGTAGTTTTGAGAAAAACGATTTTAAAGTTATACGTACGAAACCAATAATACGAAAACGTTCAAAACTTAATTAAATCACTATATGCACACACAAAATAATTATTTTTAACACTCTTTGGAATGTTTGAGCAGATAAAATAGCAGCTGTAGTAACATGATTTTAATATAATATTAAACTCACTCGTGGGTTTCTTTTCAAGCTTTCCTAATATTCTAGATATCTTTGTAAATTTTTTTTACATTTTCTTAAGTCACTCAAAATGAGAAAAACAAAATTCGATTTGGGATGCCTCTAAATGTATTGCCGGCCTTAATTTGATTCTGCATTTATTAATATAACTTCGAAGTTGTTAAAATAATTTTGAACTTTTTCTCACAGAACGAAGTGGTAGTTTTTTATTTAGAAATTTATTTATCACTCATCCTTTCTTTGTCTGAAATAAAATGGGCTTAAAATATGTTTTCTTTAAATTTTTTTCCGCGTATTAGGAAAAATTAGGATGTATCTCTTTTTGTAATTTGTTTCTGCATTAATCATTGGCTATTTTCATTCGTATTAGCACATAAGCTTAAAAAGGGTGACCAGATAAGAATGATAGGAAAATAAATTAAAATAAAACCAGAACGGTGTGAGATATCCGTTCGCTATCCGGCAATTGCGTCTCGAATGTTGACCTCCACTTCGTCCAAAGTGGTTGGCTTGTTAGAGAAGACTAAAGAACTGACATAGCCCCAGAGAAAATAATAGAAGGGTGACAAGTCGCATGATCACGGCGATCAAATGATGAACGCGCTAGCCATATTTATCCTTCACCACTTCGAGCGCCGTCTTGTTGGAACCAGAGCTCGGATATATCGGTGTTGTCGAGTTATAGGTCAACGCATCGCCCCATATATTTTTTTTTTTTGTGGACGGTTGTAAGCTCAAATCCAACAGCAAAATAAGCCTGGTTGACTCTCTGGCAATGTCCAATTCAGCTAATCGGCGCCAAAAAGACACTTTTTTGTCTCCTTCGACACTGGACGCTACGGCGGTTGTGTTTTCTTCACTTCGTACCAATCTCTGTCAGTAGTTAAATTCTTCAGAGCGAATTTGTAAGCTGTTAATAGGATTAGTTGGCATACAATTAATTCTACAAAATTGTAACTAAATTAAATTGTTACATATTCTAATACTTCAACCATTAGAGTTAAATTTATAAGCGAAATAAGTTCTGGAGACTGTACCAAGATTTGAAAACTTTCATACGATTTATTTCTATCAAGGTGAACCAGGTAGAAGCAAGGGAGAGAGCGTAGCCTCAAAATTGTCAAGGCTCATAGAAAATAAAAAGACGGAATGTAAGCAAACTGAACAAATTGTGAGAGATTTTGCTTCTTAATATGAGTTGCTTTCGACGTTCGACCTTCCCTGGTTATCGAACAGCGAATATCGAATGTCAAATTTTTATTATGAGCAGTGTAACCCTGTCGAAAATTTCGCTGTTCATCGAATTTTCGGTCGATGCGGTACATGCTGAGTGATAATTGTATAAATGTAAGTTTTTATGATTGTTTTTTTTTTTGCTTTTTGTCGACTACAAACTAATTTTTAACTATTTTTGGAAATTTTATGTAGGTCAAAGGTGGTGAGCAACAAATCGCAGAACTTTTGCCAATTTTGATACGCTTTGAGTTGATCTTGCTCGGGTGCATTGATTTAGCAGTTCGTCTGTAGTTGCCACAAACGTTTCCTTGGATAGTCAAAAGTTATATAGAAATATGTAAACAATTTTTCTAAATGTTGTGCATGTCAAAACTTCAATGAAGGGCTGCACTTACGTGGTGGAACTAATTTCAAAAGGGTTGGAAGCGTCCCTTAATCGTTTCCTACTTCTAGCCAGTTCTGTCAAGCTTTCATCCTCTTCTGCTAAATGATCGAACCATAATTCCGTCGTAGTCATAACTATTTTGCTCTTACTTTCAAAAATTAGTTAGTTTTCAAAATGACGATTAGCTGATAGCCATTTATAAAAGTAAAAAATTACCAAGAGGTACGAACATTTGTAACGTTAAAAATAAAATAGGGTAAATTTGATATTTTATGAGTTAGTTCTTTGAAAAGATAATGGCTACGTATATAGTTTGAAAACGTTTTGTAGATATGTTATCGAAGATCTTTGAAGCAACAAGAATATATTAACTGAATTTTAGTGTCTATATAGGCCAAATAGAAGTGACGTCACTGCTTTGTTGAACATATTAGAGGAAATTGGCTTAAAATTAGATAACAATGAATAAAGTTAGATAATAATTTGAACGAAGCTTTTATACACTGGCATTTTATACACCAATACGGAAAAATCTACAAATTTTAGATTGAATACTACAATTTCTTTAATACGGCAACGAAGCACATTTTCACATATATAAATGGAAGAATGATATAAATGGATAATTAGCACATGATATTGGCCTAAAAACAGCATTTTTCTCATTTTTCAATACCTTGGATTAAAGGATATATACCTTGTTTATCCGACGCTTTAAGTCGATTTGATTACAATCGCTTTGAGTCAGATCGATTTTATGCCGTACGTTTATAAGCAAGCAGCAAGCGGTTTCACTGAAAACGGTAATCGAAGCGTTTTAAAACTTTTAGTTTTTTTTTTTTAAATAACAATGGAAAACATTAATAACTTCAAAATATTTCATTCATTATTTATCAATTTTATCAAGAAGAATTTTGCATATAAAGCAGCTATAAACTGCTTAACCAAAGCCAAAGCATATAAAGATTTCTCAAACGTTTTAAAAGAACAGCCTGCTTATGCGTTATTTTAAACCGCCTTAAAAATAAGAACCGAATTGAATAAGGTTTTATTCGACGTTCCGTTTACCGGAACGCTGAAACCGTTTACTATTTTATTTTGGGGCTTCTGTTTCAGCGAGTGATGCATCTTTATTTATGATAGTAACAAGAAGAAAAAATTTTTAAATGTTAGTTAAGTTAACCTTTTTTTTTTGAAACCATAAAAAGGTTCTGCTTTTATGATATCATGACTTTATTTTTATGTTTTAGACGTTTCGTCATTAATATTAAAATTCAGATTTAATTCCAACTCATCAGGATGACAATGATCCGGTTAATCGTACAAAAATAGTTCATCTCTCGACTTAAATAATAGCTTCCCAACTTTATTGTACTCGACACTTGATGATGTCGCGCTTAATATATATAATTTTTTTTTTTTTTATTCCTTGGTACACATCGTTAAAGTCATCTTTAGATCTAGATGTGCATTGATGTCAGATGTGCGCTGCGTATGGCAGCATTATTTACCCAAAATCGTTCTCTTTTATATAGTTTTGATTTCGTCTTCAAGTCCTCTACTCAATTTAAGCATTCCCATCCCTTGAAATTCACGACGAAACCGTAAGTTTTCTTGGCAAACAATTTTTAATGTTTGACTTCCTATTCAACCCTGTTGGAATTGAAGCTTATGCATGTTTTGTGGGATTCGTCGGGTAGTTTTAAAACCTTTGTTATTTGAATATATTAAGCAAAAAGTGTAAAGTTCAACACAAATCATATATCTCACATTTACTATAAACAAGCACCATTTTTAAGTCTCAAAGTTTTGATGCAGAAATAACTGTGAAAGGGACTTTCGTTGTTCTGATGCATTGTAAGAATAGTAATTTTATGTCAACGGTTTTTTTTTTGTGTATACTCTAAAAGTCCAAATTACTCCCATGACATTCATTTTCTTATTTTCTAAATACATTTATGCAACCCTTTGCAGTAAAGGAAAAACGAAATTTTACGTGAAATATATGTAGGTATTTATTAAATATCATTAACATATGAGCGTTCGTATGCATTGGCGGCCTTTTAAGGATTTCAGTGCTCATAATCATCATAACTTTGATATATTGCAAAGCTGAAAGTTTCTTAATGGAGGTGGTAAAGATAACTGAAGAAATTCTTGTTTGGAAGATGAGGGTGGCAAATTTAAGATTACTGATTGTATTCTTTACAGCGTTGCCATATGTTTTTTGAGAATCCTGTAATTTTCAAAAAAAAATCCTGTATTTTTAGAGAAAATACTGCTCTTATAAAAGGACTAAAAACAAATATTTTAAAATTTTTTATTATAACATTTTTAATATTTTATTTAAAGTAAGTGATAATTTTACAAAAATATCATTTTCTTATTAGGTATGCAATAGAATTAACAAAAATAAATTTAATTATAAGTTTTAAAGCAATTCATTCGCAATGTTGAGATCATTGAACATATCGCACACTAAATACAAAATAGTCACAACTCAAAATTTACAAATTGTTACTTTGTAATTTTAAACTATTTGTAGTGATCATATACATTGAATGTAGCACATCAAATAAATTTTGTACACATCTTCTTTCTCTATAGTTAAAAAACAAAATTTTGTCTCATTGCTTTGTAAGGAGCTCCATCAAAAATAAAATTGATTTTGGCTTCACCTAGAAATTTACAAATTTTGAGTTGTGAATGTTTTGTATTTAGTGTGCGATAATAGTTACATTTTTTTTTTTTTCAAAAACAATTTTTCCAAACTTCTTAATCATTTCTGATAACTATTCAAATCACAGAATCACATTCTAAGAATGTCACAAAAATTAACAAAAATAAATTAAAGGGACATGACACCTTCAAAAATTTTTTTAATGTATTAAAATACGTATTAGTTCACTAAAAAATAAGATATAATTTTAAAAAGTACACACCTATTTTTAGGTAAAAAAAATACACAATAAAAATTTTTCTAAATATTTTTAATCACACATGTATATGGCTACTGGAATTTTTTTAACAAACATCAAAAAATCCCTGCGGGCGTGATGCGGCTCACTGCAACATCTGAACACAAAAACAAAAAACGGGGTCTTCATCAACATCAAAACCGCCGTGGAATGTACTAGAAGAAAAATTGTTTGTCGAAAAATTACGAAGTGGCGGTGTTTTTTTTGAAAAAAGTGTTTTTTCGTACTTAAAATTTCAGTACGATCGGTTGAGTAGTTTTCATTTTATCACGCCCGCAATGAGTTTTTTTAAAAAAATTCCAGTAGCCACACATGTGATTTAAAAAAAAATCATTTGTGTAATTTTTTTAACCTCAAAATACATGTTTAATTTTTCAAAATATTATCTTAAAAAATAAATATAAAATTAAAATATATTTTTTATTAATTAATTATATTTTATATAATTAAAATATTTATTATATTATAAAAATAAATTAAATACAAAAAATCTTATATATAATAAAATTATATCTTGAATAAAAAATTCAACTTATACGCGTTTTAAGCCATTCAAAAAAGTTTTTCGAATGTGTCATGTCCCCTTAAATAAATTATATTTAAAGCAATTAATTCACATTGTTGAGATTATTAAAATTATATAATTAAAATATTTCTTTATTTTTCATAAGCAATTTTCCCAAACTTCTTCATCATTTCTGCTGACGTTTCGAAATTTGTACAATTCTTGTAATTTTTTCTTAAAAAATCTTTTGTACGAAGAATCCCACACAAGGTGGGAATTTCTTATTTATTTCTTATTTTTGTTTTGTTTATATTTATTTGAGAAAAAATCCGTTCAACATTTACTGTTGCTACTGGAATCGATAAAATAGCATAAACAAGTTTTTTTAGTAATGGAAAGACTTCGGAATTATCTACACGTTATTGATCAAAAACTACTTTCCAAAAAGTTTCAATATTCTTTTAATTTATAAGATTTAAATCTATGAAACTAAAGTGGCGCAGCTAGTGCCATTCATCGTCCACTTCTTGCCTTTCTTCATATTTAATTACATTAGGAAGAAAAGTACACAAACTCAAAATAGAGATATATTTTTATTTAAAACAGTTGAAGGTGCTAAAATCTCTACACATTTTAGAAAAGCATTGTCAAAGTCAAACTTTTTTAACTGTGACTAGAGTCTAAAAATTGAAAAATTAAGTTATAATATTAAATAAACGACAATTTCCTTATCTTATCAGGATTTGTTAAGTATTTGTCCATTTGTAATTTGCAAAAGACTACCGAAAAGAAATTAACAAAAACGATGACAGCAACAATGACAGGAAAAGCGCTGCCACATCATCAAAGGCTATGAAAGGATGTAAAAAGTAGTAGCAACTTTTTTTCCTACTTTTATATAAGTACTTACATATAATTTATAAACATAAAATTTCTATTTTTTTTTTTATTCAACGAAAATTAAAAAACTGGATTAAAAAAAAAACCTGCCCAAATCCTGGGAGAAATATGATTCTGTCTGCCTGCTCAAAATACTGCCCAAAACAGGATTAACTGCCCATATGGTAACGCTGATTCTTTAACAAATATTTTATATTTGCTTCAAAAAGGAAACCATTAATACAAAATTTGAAAAATTTGACTAATTAACATAAAAGTAAACAAAACTTCATTGATATAAATTAACCCTTAAATGCACCGTATATCTTTAAAGATACAACCATTCAAAAAATTCCTACGGCTACAGTTTTGCTTCATGTTTATCAAATAGGTTCTATATTATTTCGAATATTTTACGTCTTCCAAAAAAAAAGACTTTTTTTACTTCTATTCATCATACTTTTAAAAAAAATTAACCCCTTTTATTAACAGAGTAACTTCTAGGACCTGATAAATAATTTGTATTAGGAAATAATATTGACTGCTTCAAAACATGTCCTTTAGTGGTTCGAAAAATGTGGATCATTCGGCACCTCACATAGTTAGTTGTATCTTTTAAGATACAGTGTGCACTCCCTGCATGCTTTTGATTTTTGTAAAACATATCTTTTTGTGCTACGCTTTAGTACATTTTCATATATATTTTGTGCTTTGCAAGAGCAAGTTCACTTGTTTGGAGCTTAGGAATAAATTTATAATCTTACATAAATTTCAGTTGTTTTAATAACAATTTTTAAATAAAATCCATTATAATTAAACGACCATTTGATGAATTGTTAGCCATAGCGTCATTCATTAGAGTTGGAAGAGTTATGATGACTAATGACGACGTCTGTGAATTGCTTTGTAATAGTGAAGATGTAGATGACGACAGCGTCCATGACATTGATGACGAAAGCAACGATTTAAATGGGGAGGAGGGGAAAGGGATGGGTATAATTCCCAAAGGGAAGGACTTTTGGAGATGATTACTGAATAAGATGATATGAATCAGAATGAAATTGATCTCAACACATCCGTTCAGGATTTCTTTCTTAACATGATCAATGTTAATACTGATCAGGAAGATTTGATTGACGTGGAATCGAATAATATCGAACAGCTTGATTCTGAGCCATCTACTTCATATGGGAATTTTCCTCAGAATTTCGAAATGTAGAAATAAATTTTAAGTCTTCTGAATTCGAGACAAAACAAAATGAAGTAAGGTAATTGCAGTTTATTGACTAGCAAGTTAGATTTAGAGGTGAAAGTAGTTCACCACAAAACATAATGGATTTGGAAACACCATATCAAATTGTATACCTTTTGTTTTCTGAGACTTTGGAACAACACATAGTTGACGAAACAATAAGATGTGCTGGACTTAAGGAGGCATTTCATTTCAATATATTTGAATAACGAAAATATATTGGAATACTTTTTTACATGACATATCACAACCTTCCAAATTTTACAGATTATTGGTCGGAAAAAATCGACCATTCCGTATATGTAGTGAAAAAGCAAATAAGCTTTGGACGTTTGGAAAAAATTCGCAAGTTTTCATATCAATGATAAAATAAATTAGCCATCCCGTGATGATACTAATCGAGACCGACTTTATCTAATTAGAGCCATTATTGACACCCTAAATACAACATTTGGGAGCTTGCCAAAGTAAGATAGATTATGTGTTTATGAACAAATGTGTTCTACCAAAATTGGGAGCTACATGAAGCAGTATTAACCCAACAAACCGAAAAAATGAGGTTTCAAGCTTTTCGTCATGTGTGATACTGCAGGATATGGATATAAATTAAAAATATATAGTGAAGCGCCGAAAGCACCAGATCTTGGTGAACCGGATCTTCAACCTTCGGCCAATATAGTGGTCTGACTGGTTAGGATAGAACCGAAATTTCAAAACCACATAATATTTTTTTACAACTAATACACTACAGTGGCATTAGTAGTGTATTTGCGAACACTAGGCATACTTTCAGTTGGTACCATTCGACGTAATAGAATAACAAAATTGTAAACTTCCCGACGAAAAAGTAATGCAAAAGTTCGAGCGTGGTAACAGCCATGAGTTTATATGTAATATTTATGGAATTGATGTATCTTCTCTGTCTTGGAAAGACAACAGGTTTGTCAACTTACTATGTACCTATGTTGGATTAAAAAAATTAAACGAAAAACCATTAACCATTAACCCATTTTAGCCCGCTGGACGATTTTTCGATCACTAACTTTCAAGTTAATTTCTGGAAAAAAATAAAAAAGGTTTTTTCGAACTCTGCGCATATACACTGTTCAGTTAAATGGAAATTCAGAAAAAAAATTTTTTAAATTTCCTTTTTTTAGCTAATCAGATAAGCGGTTAAAAAAGATACATTTTTGACAATTTTTGAAAAAATCAAAAAAATATATATAATTGTAATGTATAATAAAACTATTTCCGTAGCCAGGTAGCCAAAAGACTAAAATATGAGAATCAGTTTTTTTTGACAACACAGATTAATTTAACTATGTATTACCTGTGTGATAAAACACAGATGGTCGATTTTTCGACAAATGGCCCTATATGTTTACTTTTATTATATTATTTTCACATGTCACTTTTAGATATATTTAATTTAATAAAAATAACAATATTTTATTTAAAATTTTTGAATTTTTGAATACAGATTGGGCTATTTTTCGATTTTTCGAACACTTCGTAGCCGAAAAATTTATATTCGACAAAATCTCAAACTTTGGAATTTTCTTAATTTGATCACTAATAACAAAATCTGAGAATTTCATTACGAAACTCCAACGCGTTCTGGTAGCGGACCAAAATGGGTTAAGAGATTTGACAAAAAGGAAAAAACCGTCAAAATGATTCCATGTCCTCAAATTATAAAAAAATATAATTAGCACATGGTGGTGTTGATTTAATGGACAGCTCCATGGTATTTGTTCAAGATTGCTCTGAAAAGCCGTAAATGGACAAATAGAGTGTTCTGTCACATTTTGGACATGACACTTGTAAATTCCTGGCTTTTATACAAAAAGAATAAATAAAAATCGTCAAGGATTTAAGGCTTTGAGAATGATTGATTTGGATTTAGTTTATACCTTATTCTCTTTATATTGGTACAACCTCCAGCTCGCGCACACCCTCGTATTGTAGCACAAATTCAAGAAAAACGCTTCAAACCTAATTTCCATTTGCCACCTCCAAAGGACACCAGATTGGACAGGATTCATCATGGGACAACGATTGATATGAAGGGAAGTTGCAAATTTCCAAACTGCTCAGGACAAACACGGATGTATTGTACCAAATGTAAAGTAAATTTATGTTTCACTGCAGAAAAAAATTGTTTTTATAATTATCACAATTCGTAAAAAGTGTAATTTATTGTATTATTTGCTATTATATCCTTTACTTTGGCACCAATGTTTTACTTCGGAATCTGGCACTATTTACATTTGTAAATATTTTTTTTTATATATTCTGTAGGGGGTTTTCGCATTTTGCGCATTTTTTCCATTTAAACAAATATGCTCAGGATACAGTCATATGGTAAGTCAGGGGAGTAACCGGAATTTATTGTTTGCGGGGAGTTTTATGATATGGTGAGCTTCATTCACTCTTTTTGAAAACTTGCAATTTGCTCCTATATTCCCAAAAAAATAAAGCGGCTTTCTACAATGCTATCTGACAATACGACCTCGGACATACAGCAAAAACCAAGCATCATTATAAAGAGTGGTTAAATTTTAAGGGCCGATGTTGATTTGAAATTAAACACAAATAATTAAGAAAATTAGTCATTTCTTTTTATTGTGATAATATTGGTATAGTTCAATTATGTATGGAATAAAATATCGGCCAAATGGTAGCCGCGACCTCGGCGGCACACCTCCATCCGATGGTCCAAATTTCGATGACGCTGAGGCATAAGTGGGGTTCTATGCCGTTGATGTGCGGAATTATCTCATCCTTTAGCTCTTGCATTGTTGCTGGCTTATCGACGTACACCTTTTCTTTCAAATAACCTCAAAGAAAGGAGTCCAACGGTGTCAAATCACATGATCTTGGCGGCCATATTGACATCGCCACCACGTGAGATAACACGGCCATTGAATTTGTCACGCAAAAGAGCCATTGTTTCGTTAGCTGTGTGGCAAGTGGCACCGTCCTGTTGAAACCACATATGGCCCACATTCATATCTTCCAATTCGGGCCATAAAAAGTTCGTTATCATCTCACGATAGCGAACACCAGAGGTACAATTGTTGGGCACGACGACGAGTTGAGGTGGACGGCTCTTCAGCCACACTATAGCGAACAGCAGCAATATTTTCTGTAGTTCGAGCTGTACGAGCATGCACTGGCGTTTTCACATCTCCTACAGACCAGGTTTGCTCAAATGTTTGCACGATTTTTCCGATTGTACGCACATTTGGACGATTAAATTGACCGAAAAAATCACGAAGTGCACGATATGCATTTTGATTTGAACGCCCATTTTCATAATAAGCCTGAATAACTTTAACGCATTGCTACATTGTGTATCTTTCCATGGTTCAAATTGAGTTAATCTGAAATTGAGAAATGTTAAATGAAATGCAGAAAAACTCGATGTTTAGGTGTGATTCACATTCAACATCGGCCCTTAAAATTTATCCACCCTTTATTTTATAACCATACGAAAGAAGGCGTAGATGTAATGGATCAAATGCTGGGCCAATATTCAACAAAACGCTAGACCCATCGATGGCCGCTGGCATTATTCTATAATATGCCAGATGTATCAGCACTTGGAGCTTATATAATATATTCTGAAAAGAATGTAACGCATGTAACAGCAAAAACGGTAAATACTAATTTTAAGTATTCAAAAAACATTGCTATTCAATACCTATTTATTTATTTCATATTAAATAGGTAGGCGTCGTCTGTTATTGCAATAATTGGGCGAACATTTGTGTATACCAATGATTTTGAAGAGGGCCGAATTCCTCGAGCTGTCTCGTATTTCCCACCTAAGAATGCTATCGAGTGCTTGAAGGGAGGACTTTACTCCAGACGAAGAATATCATGGACATTCAAAAGTGAAAGGCGCTTGCTACATGTGCTACCATGAGCAAGGCAAAAGAAAACAATCAACATGAAAGATATGCGCCCTATGCAAGAAAACTGTATTTATAGAACATCTGGTCCAGGCAAAATGTATAGGCTGCTAAAAGACTGAATCTTTAAATATTTTTCAACGTACCAAAAAGTATGTATTTATTTACAGTTTTTCCAATAAATGCTAAAATATGAGATATATATAGTAAAACTAATGTCAAGAATTTTTTTCCACATAATATTTTTCCATAGTAAATACAAAAAAATGCATTAAAACACCATCAAAGCCTTTCAAAAAAGAAAATATTTACATATGTAAATAGTGCCAAAGTAAGGAGTAAAAATGAAAAACTTTCATAAAGTATCAGAAAATTTTAAAATTACTAAAAACTTTTTAAATTTTCAGAAAGAAAACAAAAAAATAGTCTCTGAGTTGAAGCCATATCCAAATCGAATAGAAAATAAATGAGTTATGGCTGATAAAAAATTGGAATATTTACAAATGTAATAATTCCAAAGTGAGGGATATACGTATATGTATATAAATTAAGTTACAAAATGTATATGTATTATTTTGATTTTATTTATGTTTTTAGTTATTATTTTAGTTTTCAGTGTATTTTTAATAAAAATGTATTAAAAAAATTTTAACTTTTTTAAAATAAATGAATTAATACAAATTTCATAACACATTTAGTTTATTTAGATCAGAGAATTTTAGATATAAGTAAGTGCACATTGTATCTTTAAAGATACAATCACTTTTAATAAAATAATTTTAATTTAAAAATAAATTTTTAAAAAACAAGACGCAGCTTTTTTTACTCAAATTTACATAAAATCTATTTTTTTTTTTTTGGTCAAAATCGGTGGTCTTGTGTATTTTAGGGTTAAGGCTGTATTTGTTTCGAATGACGTTTATACCTTTTATAGTTTTCGAGAAATAAGGAAATGTTGAATAAAAAAACGAATAATTTTGATTATAAAAAAATCAAGTTGGTATACTCGAAAAAATACGTTTTTTAAACAGGTTGAGCAATATTTTTTCCCGAAAATTTCACGGTTTACCTTTCTCATGTTAAGGAATAAAACCCCGGTGTGCTCTTTGTTGCTTTAGAAAAAATTAAAATGAGGACCACTCTAATGTATTCTGAACGAAAAAAACATGGATAGCTTAAAAGATTAAGGTATACCGACAACAGATTTCAGATTTTTATTTTGGGCTTTCATTCTTTTGATTAAAACTTTTAATAACTTTTCGTGAGAGTTACTTTAATAGCATCCTCCTTTTCTTTTTGCTATGATAATTTGGGGTAAAGGGGGTTAAGCCCCAAAATTTTCCTTATGGTTGCGCTACTGGAAGTTGTATTCTACTTTGCTACCTATAAGCTATACTTCTTGTTCGGTGCAATATCATGGTCAATTCGAGAAGTTTTGGCGTGGTTTGCTTGTAAACAATTGATACAAATTTTTCACTTCGGATTATCTGCAAAGTAGTATAAAATATCATGTATGTCTGGGCAGCAAAAAGTAAATAGACAATTTATGATGTAAAAAGAAGTGATGGATTTTCGATATAATTACACAGAATTAAAAAATGCGAATTAGCTGAAAAATGCAAAGGAGACAAGATATGGCCCTATGCCACAATCCTTCCAACACCACAACTCCCGCAATTACTGTTTTTTTCCTCTTCGATGCAGTTCCCGAAATTACTCTAACAAACAAGTTTGCAGATTTATGCAAACATTTTCGATTGATTCTTGGTTTTTTATATTACAATCACATTGCATCGAAAAACTAGTTCCAATATCTCAAAATTTAAAATATCTAGTTTTAAAAACTTCCCAAAAGCCCTTACAACATTAAAGATCACTTGGATAATTCAACATGCTTGGTACTCAATTTGTTTTTCTTAGAAAAAAAAGATGCAACAATTTTGACCCTAAAAGACAGATTTTAACATTTGAAAATAAAATCAAAATCAAAGATATTTGGGGAAAACATTTCTCTCGACGTTTTAAAAAACAGTAAATTTTGTATACCATTTTCAAAGTTGATCAAGTCCAATAGGCTTTGTTCCAACAAAGTTAAGCCGCTATTTTTCACAAATTAGAATCAGAAAGCACTAAAATAAGAAAAGAGTTGTTCAAAAAATTCAAGAAATATGCAAAATGTTCGAAGACTTTGCAAATTAATTCTAGGATTAGATTCAAATATTTTTTAAAAATCATTGGCAATTATTGATTTATATGCTACTTTTCATAGATCAGCTAAAATTAAATCATAAAATTTACTTTCTGTAATAAGTTTCAAGTCCAATAATTACTTTACAATTACTCCGTTATTTTCTAAGCAATTTGCCAAAAAAATGTGTTTGTAAATTAACGATCCTAAAACAATTATGAATTTTTTATATAGATAACAATGCACCTGTTCCGTGTATCAGTTTATCGTGGCTTTTAAGCCTCACATGGTGAAACACATAACATTACAATTTATCTTTTTGTTTCCCAACTTTATTTAGAACAAACACAAAGCAAGCGATCATTTTATGATCTTTCTAAAAAGAATTACATCGTAAAAACCAATGGCTTGTGATGATATACCAAGGTTGCTTAGACCACATCACATCCCCACTAGAGATGAGTGATATATCGTATCGGTGACTTGATCGCAGCGATTTCAAAGTCGCAGTGACTGCTAACAGCTACCATTAAAATAAGCAGCTACCAGCGACCAACCAGCGACCAAAATGCTCTGAAAAAGTTCATGAATTTTTTTTAATTTCGAGTAAGCAAACCATATGTTAAATCAATAAGAATTCACTGATTTGTTCTAAAAATGAAAAAATAATCAAAAAAGTGCGCAGAAATTTGTTTTTAAACAGACTACATTAAGTAAACATTGACAAATCGCTGATTGATAGCTGGTCGCGGATTAATTGCTACTCGCTTTTTGTTACTCGTTTGGTCGCTAGTAGCTGATTGGTCGCTGGTCGCTGTTTAGTCGCTGAGTGGTCACTAGTCGCTGTTTAGTTGAAAAAAGTTGTTTATTTTAATTTTTCTGGGGTAGTGCAAGAAAAGAAATTGTTTGAATAATTTTGATCTGATAAAAGGAAAATTAATAAAATGTGCTTAAATATTTTTTTGAAGCTACAAATATTAAACAAACAGGCATGTTTCCAATGGAAAATCATTGGAAGTAAACCCGATTCCAACGTGAATTCTGACGTAAATCGGATTTCAAAACATGACTGAAACAGTGGTGTTTTATAAAATATCACTGGTTAGTAACTGGTGATAGTTTTTGCGTTCGCAGATCAAGGAAATAATACTATAATAAAAATAAACGAGGAGTTTTAAATTAAATTATTATTAAATTTTAAAAAAAAAATGTATAAATTGAAATGTGAGGTCTATTTTGCATTTTATTTAATATTAAATGAAGTATTATATATGTGTTCCACTATTTTTTATGTTTATGTGATTTTGATTACAGCAATTAATACATTCATGTGCCTTAAGTTTTTTATATAAAATATATAAATATAAAAAAATGTATTTCGTAAAATATTTCTACTTATTTTATGACTGCAATGAGGAATTTGATGCAAATCTCAAATAAAAAATAAAAAGAAATATAAAAGCATGCGCCATAAATATTTGCATATTACCCCCTCTATGTTAAGAGTAACAGTGTAACAGAGTTACATTGACCTTAAGGCCGCTGTAACCAAGTAACCAGCGACCAAAAATTCGCTATTAAGCTCATCTCTAATCCCCACATTTTGGTGACATGTGAGGGTTTGCCCACCTTAGGTGTTGGGTCTCTCATCTATATATTTATTCCGGTAAGGGTCCCCTTATTCCAGCAAATCTACAAACGCTACAGCAACACTTAATATATCATTAGAAAGGTCATGACCAGTAGGTATGCAGGATAAGTTATTAAATTTTTGATAAATGGTAGCTTTGAGCAGATATGAACGTTTAAAATTGAAAAAAATTACAAAAAGACTTAAGACACGAACTCGCGAATTAGCTAAGTACACCTGATTTTTGGGACGTTATCACTAATATTTATTATTTAAAAAAAGTAGGCTCTCATATTTTTTACTTAAAACTCTCGAGAGATTAATAGAAATCCATTTGAGGCTAAAGATAGTAGAAACTCCACTGTCATCGGCGCATCACGCTTCCGCCAAAGGTAAATGCGTGGAAACAGCTGTCCACTCTATAGTCTTTATCAATGAAAAATCCCTTCTTCAAAAGGAGTATACAATGACAGATTTTATTTATAAAGATTGTGTCTTTAACAACGTCAAAGCACAGGTTATCACTAATACGCTGAAGGAGCTTGGGGTAGATGCTGCGCTTGTAGCACTTGTAAATAAATCCAATGCTCGTGATAGAATTATATCTGTGGTGTTGGGGTGAATGTCAAATTTTGAAAATATTCAAAATTGCAATTACTAAATTGAAGTCCTTCTCATAAATAGCAGGTTAATTAAAATCAGATTTTGTAGAAACTGATGGTTGCTAGAATATTTCTCGAGCAAAGATATGTGCATGTTTTGGTGGTACTAAAATTTAGTGGCATTGAAATTTAGAAATTGTGGACATGTACTCTTTTTATCAAACAAGATCTGACTTGTACCCTTTTGACCACATTTTGACATTGAGCCAGAACTAGGCTATTACTTCACAAGGGTGGTTACCCTTGGTGTCTAGTTTTTGTGAGGTTAACTTTGTTGTGATGTACTTGTTATAGTTCCGTTTTAGCTACGTCGCCAAGGACAGCAACTACAATACGTGTCAGAGCCTGTGTTTCCAAAATCTTGATGCGAAAAGGGGTTGTGGTGTTTGTATATATGCACAGCCAAGGCTTTTCCACGTATTTGAGAGCAAAAGTCTGAATTAGGTTAATGTCGCTTACAATAAAGTTATTCTTTGCAATCCTTAATATCTGTATCAGAGAAGGCGAAGAAGGCTTTTGTGTTGGATATTTTCCAGTTCCGTTTTGGCTTCACCGCCAAGGACAGCCAAAACAATGTTTCCAAACTCTTAATGCGGATGAAAGGCCGATGCAATTTGTAGAATACATATAAGCGTTGTTTTTTATGCGTATTTGAGAGCATAATCCAAAACTAGTCTAATGACTTCAAAAGATAGTTCTTCACCAAAAAATAATTTAAAAAAACTGTTTTGTCTTATTGGAGCGGAGATAAGTTTTTGAGGTAATTAGAATCGATTTATGTTAGTGATTTTTACTGCAATAATCTGTAAATTTGGAGTCTGTCAACAAGAAAAATTGGGCGTCAGGGAGCTTTTGTGTTGATATATCATTCAAGTTATGCAATGATATAAATATACAGTAAATATATTTGGACTCTCATAAAAAAGAGTGGAAAATCAAATCTGTCAAAATTTTTATAGATTAGCTTAGGATTTCTTGTCAATATGAGTGGGGAAATGAGCATCATCACCCCACACTCATGAATCAGCCACACTGAAAGCTCTAGCAGCTTACGTTTGCTTAAATACGTGTGGTGGCAGAGAAAGATATTTACCTACGCTGCCGCAAGATGCCGATCTTTGAGTTATACCCTTCTACCCACACCAATCGCTCAAATTTCTCAGTTGTATCTCTTTTCACTTCTTTTTTGCTCACTAACGTCATAAAAAAATTTATTTTTTTCACAAACATGGAAATCACCCAGCTGAAGCCATCTATGAATATATATGGAAACCACATAAAATTGACATTTACCCCTTTACTCAAACACTACAGATATATACTGGTATCTCCTGTGGCCGATATTCAGCCATATCAAAATTGTTTTTTCTTTTGGTGAACGCTCCAACTCATAGCCTGAACAGAAGTATTGAACAAAATAAAAAATTATATATGTATTTGCATGTGTTATATGAAGCAAGCAGAAATTTAAAAGCTTTTTGACACTGATTCGGTGGGAAAATTTATTTTATTGAGAGAGAAATTAAGAGAAAGCACCAACAATAATAATGATGCGCAACTCTTTTGAAGTGTCTGCGACTCTTTTGCACTCTACTCTTGCTCGTGTATGCTACCGCAACGATGTTTAATAAGCTGTGCCACTTTGTATTTTGTTGTTGCTTTCTCATTGTACCTTTGGAAAAAAAGATTTTTTACATTTGATGAGTTTACATGCTTTATGGCAAAATATTCGATAATATATCTCTGGTAGCATGCAAGTGCTTGAATCCTCCATGCCAAATGTGCTTCTATCAGCACTGGCATGTCCTAGGAAGGAAGCAGTTCGAAGATAATTTCGAAAAAGAGAGGGAGAGAGAGAGCGGACAAAATTATATTGAGCGGTGGAGTGAGCATTGGATGCTCAACATTGTGTAATGGAATAGATGAAAGCTGTGCATAAGGAGCGAGAGGCAGAGCAATGAGTGAACTACACTCTCTCTCCACTTATTTTCAACTCATCAATCGAAAAATAGCCAACATTTGAAAAGTTGCGTATTTATTCTTGTTTTTATGTTTAACCTATTACCGCTTAACATTGCCATATGATAACTCACCTTTTTTTCTATATTTCTTTGAGATTGAATAAACAAAAGAAGAAATCAGTGCGTAATCATGTGGTTAAGCAGAGCGATAACGGATTAATGCGCATCATACTTTGTGCATTGATTTACTTTACTTTAAACAACAAATAGGATTGCCCACTAAAGAACAGTAGAGAAAAGCTCAAAACATGGCCTCTGTGCTTGGAGAAAAACAGAAATTCGAAGAGTTTGCTTGTCCCCTGCTGGACAAGCAACAGCGATGAAGCGCTTCAATCGTGATTCTAGGTGAGCTGCTTCCATTTCGGAACGCTGGGTAGGTAAAGAGGGATCCAAACTTTTTTGTTTGCGTTGCCAAAATTTCCAGCCGAATTAAGGTCTCCATGCGGTGGATAGATAGGGTCTACCCCATCTGACGGGTAAGACTGTCCCCGTACTAACAAGTTTTAAGGTCAATTGCTATACCTTTGCAGGCTTGTTTCATATCGATATACCGAATATGACCTGGTACCAAGATGGGCGCCACCCCAAGCTCTTGGTTGGCTTTATCAGTTTTTACGTTTGCAGGACGTATCCTACAAACAACCCTCCTCCTTTATCCTGGCTTGGGACAGGCAGGCCGAAACCTGGCGGAGTTATATATGCTTACAATATTTCTATATGATGAAATTGTTTGGTGGCATGCACTAGACAACCAAACACACGTCAACATACTTCGCAAAGTTCAAAGATCAGCTGTGCATTAGTGGAGCACTAAGAACCACTCCTCTTCTAAGAACCACTCTATTGGAAGCCGTGGCGCAGTGGGTAGAGTGTGTGGCTCATACGCCTGAGAACCCAGGTTTGAGTCCCCACCTGACACGAAAAGTTTTTTTCAATTAAATTAATTTTACCTGTTCGGCCGTCACCTATGCAGACAATGGCAAGCCTCAGAAAGTAAAAAACTGGCATGAAAAGCTTCTAGAAAACATAAGCCGTTCGGTGTCGGCATAAAGCTGGTAGGTCAATTTTTCACAACACACACAAAACAATTGATCATAAGAAGCTCGGTCAAAGTCCTTTCAAGGCCTGAAATGGCTATTTCGTTTTTTTTTATGCTCCACATTTAGACATTATGCTCCCCCTTATACCACTTGATATTCTAATAAAACAGATGGATACTAATACAGCCATCCGTCTAGAGACCACCTCTAAATGGAGGAAAGGCACATTTGGACACTCTAGCATTAGTAGCTCCTTCCTTCCATACCTTAATCCGTAGACTACATCACACAAAATCTTTTCTTTGACAGAAAATTTGACGTATCCATTCCCTCCCGCGAAGAGTGGGAGATTGGAAACCTTCTAGCAAACAATGTCATTAGAATCTACCATTACGGATCTAAATTAGATGGCAATGTGAGAGGAGGATTCTACTCTGACACACTAAACATGTACCTAGTCTTCAGACTCTCTGCCCATTGCAGTGTCTTCCAAGTGGAGTTGTTTCAATACATGAAGCAGTAACTTGGCTTCAGATGATTGCAATATCCTCCGTGAATGTCTATATAAGACCGTTTTATTTTCCCAACTTTTTCGAAAAGTTCCCAGGACACGCTGATTTCTGATTCTACTCTTAAAAACTTGAATTTTGGTAAATCAATATTAACAAACGGTTAATGATACCGCATAGCGCTTAGAAATCGTTTGTCCAAAAACTCATTGCTTCGAAAAAACAAGAAATTTCTTCTTCAGTATTTCGCATATTACTAAGAAACCAATGAAACGATTTTTACCAAATTTGACTTTGCTTAAAAGCTAATAAAATTTGCCATCTTCAAATAAAAGACACTTTGCATTTTTTTAGGATCTTTTTTTACAACTCTCCAAAATCAAATTTTCGGAAAAATTATTACAATTCAGAAAATTATTGAATTAATTTGAAAATAAAACTTGCATTACACCGAGTTAAAAGAGCATGAGCAAGAATTTTTTGATTGTATGAATTTTGTATTTTGAGAAATTTTAAACCAACAATTCTTGATAAAACATTTATTTTCACAGTGAATTTTTCTGAAAAATATTAAATTTTATTTTTATTAAACGGACTGTGCAAATAAGACAACAACGATTAATTATTCTTCTATATTTATTTTATCACCTTCAAAATAATCTTCATTAGAGGCGATACAGAATTCTCTTTGATGACTTCAATAGTCTCAAAATGTTTTCCACAAAGCAAAAATTTGAGTTTGGGAATAGGAAATAGTCACATGGGGCTATATCCTGCAAATGTGATGATTGTTGAACGATATTGACATTTTTTTTGGTCAAATAATAGTGTACAATGTGTGTTGTGTGAGCTGGTGCACTATCGTGGTGCTATGAATAGCCCCTTTCATAATTCTGGCCTCTTTCGTCGAATATTCTCAAATAATATTGAGCGTTGACCGATTGAACTAGCGGAAGGAATTCCGAGTGAACGACACCTTGCGAATCAAAGAAAACATTCAACATCACTTTAATTTTTAAACGACTTTTTCGTGATTTTTCAGGTTTCTGCTCATATGGATAGCGCCACTCTGCAGAATGTTGAGCTGTTTCCACTTCATAATCATACACCTAAGTTTCGTGACTAGTAATGATTCGCTGAATGTTCGTATCGTCCATTAAAAGCATCTCCTGAGCAAAAGTTTTGCGAAGCTCTTTTTGAAGGCAATTGCTGTCAATTTTCGTCGCATGCCTTAAACACAATTGGTTTAAACTCTGCATAGGTTTTCTGCATCTTTGATTTTTCAGTTTTGAACAGAAGTAATATCCAATATAAAAAAATTCACAGACGATTTTAAGATTAGCAAGCTGCATCTGCCGTAAGGCTTAAGCAACTTGGGCTATCTAAAACCTAGGGTAATAGATCATGAAACAGACAACCAGAACTTTGTGTTCTACCACAACACGGACCCGTTTATGTTTTAAACAAGTAAAACATACGGGGCATCCGGTGTGGCAACACGAACATAGAAACTGCTTCACAAACACAAAGCATCACCCAGTGCCCTGCTGATTAGGAGCATTATGTAAATTACAAACTGCCCGTAATAGCAGTGCCAGTTTAGACTTCCGTAGCGACGTACTTCCATCCATCTACTGGTGGAGACAAGACCTACCCAATCTCTTGCATATTAAGACAGATATGACAGCCCGGTCGTACCACTGCGCTACCCCGCCGGTCAATCTAGACCTGTGTAGCATTCACACAACCACAACCAGTACGAGACTCCCCTAAGGGCCAGCCCACGACAGTTATCTGGGCTACTCGACCCCGTCAAATGAGGATCCACAACATCCCCGCAAAAAGACCAAGAACACACAAGTGCAATTACGAAAAAGTGCATTCTTCCTCATGACCGTGCTCAATGAGCACTTAAGGGCTAGGCTAACAATTTGCAGTTGCCGACTCAGCTGGAAACTATTGCACATGACTGGTACCTACTCTGGAGGACCTTTGCAATTGCCACTCTTGCTCTGGCCGTTCGGATTTCAACATCCAGACATAGAGTATTGGCCACTGTTCTCAGGGACTGCCGTGCTCAGTATGAGAACCCTTAGTTATAACAACCATTTCAACACTTCCCTCAGTGACTGCCGTGCCAGTTTGAGGAGGGTGTGAGTCAAACTCTTGACAAGCAACACTTCGGAAAGCCGAAGAGCCGACATTTTTATGCACGCATGCCAACACTTCACATCTGTTTTAACCAGCCGAATGAAGGTCTCAGTGCGGTGGATAGATAGGGTCTACCCCATTTGACAGGTAAAGACTGTCCCCGTACTAACAAGTTTTAAGGTCAATTGCTATACCTTCGCAGGCTTATTTCATATCGATATGCCGAATATGACCTACTACCAAGATGGGCGCCACCCCGAGCTCTTGGCTGGCCCTATCAGTTTTTACGTTTGCAGGACGCATCCTACAAAAAACCCTCCTCCTTTATCCTGGCTTAGGACAGGCAGGCGCAAGCTAGACCTGGCGGAGTTAAAAAAATTCACAATAGAACTGTGTTGATTTTTGAAAAAAATACCATCCACAGGAGGAGGAGTCCACAACATATCTTCTCAGCACTTGCTTAGCGCTAGCCAAAAATCGCCACCTTCACTTAGGTAACTGGATCTACAATGACCTAGACGGTCTCTCTGATTCTTCGATCTACCGAATCCTTAGCTTAATCAACAGCTTGAAATAGTTTAAATAGAGAGGGAATAAATTCATGGTATCACAATGGGCCTTATTGGTCTAAGTGTGTTACAAGGGAGACATCCGCTTCAACCTACCTACCTACTGAAAAAAAGCTTGACATTGGAAAAGGGGGGTGAAAGATCTATTTTTTTTTTTTTAATTATTAAAAGAAAATATAAAAAGTATATTTCTTCATTCCAAAAATAAATTAAAACAAAAACAAAAATGTATTCACGCCTATTGAATTGAGTCCTCTGTTGCTGTTGATTGGCAGCGGGAGTTAGAAGTGTCACGTGGTAACAGTTTTTTGGTAATCTTTTTATATACTATGATCACGTATCTTTTCATTCAATTTTCTTTTTTAATTTTTCAGAAGCAACTTTTATCGGAAGTATGACTGATCAAGAACTTGTAGCTGAGCTACGGAAAAATTAGCAGCATCAACAAGATAAACAAGCTGTGTGCAGAAAATCAATGATCAATAAATGCATTCGTACTAGTAGAAATACTTCCCATACCTGGCTACATCGGGTTGAATCTTTGAGCAAATCAAGCAATGCGAATATTTCAACTATTTGTAGGAACCTGAAATTGTTAACGGAAACAAAATTATTGAACTACTTAAAAAAGATGACTCAGCCAACAACATACTTAGTGCTCTGGGGTCTTTGAGTGATTATGTGGACACGAGAACCAATCTACCTCAAGAAACCCCGATCCATCACCACTGCAACCTGATCCAATGTTTGAAGTGTTATTTAAAAAAATAATTTATATCAGCGACGATATGGTTGTGCTCCGGGCAACGCTTGCAGATATAGTGGATACAGTTAGATGGGCGGCTAATAGCACGGAAGTCATGACCTCACAGATCCCTCACCATAGCTCATCTTCAGTCTTTGATGAAATTTTGGAAGCACCCAACCATTCACCATTAGTAAATTCTTTGCCAGCAAATAAACCAACTTATCTAAACACTTCTTTTGCATCCGACTTGGAACTTATTTATCCGACTTGGAGCGATTTGGAACCTCGTGGACTATCACGTAATGGGACTCATAGAACTATTAAAATATCTAAGTGGACAGATAAGCCCAGGAGTACTCCGAAAGTAAAATCTATATATATATATATAAAATTAGCAAGTATAAGTCGAACTCATACACAAATTCTAACATTAAAACAAGCAATAATCTTAATAATCGGTGACGGCCGTGGCGTAATGGGTAGAGTGTGTGACTCTTACGCCAGAGAACCCAGGTTCGAATCCTCCATTTGCCACAGAAAATTTTTTCAATTGAATTAATTTTTCTGTTCTGCCGTCACCTCTCTGCAGACAATGGCAAACCTCAGAGAGTAAAAACTGCCATGAAAGGCTACTTGAGAAAGTAAGCCGTTCGGAGTCGGCATAAAATATGTAGGTTCCAGTTCTCGATCATCTGTGTGCAAACATTTCATAAGATCATAAGAAGCTCGGTCAAAGTTCTTTCAAGGGCTGAGATGGCCATTTCTTTTTTTTTTTTAATCTTAATAATCTTAAATCAACACCAATAAACCTAAAAATTTGTTTTATTGTAACATAAATACTAATTTTTATTCTAAGAACCCTTCTAAAAGTAATTATAGTTCTAGCTTTAACTCTTCTCAATCTAAATCTAATCCTAATTCTACCACTAAATCCTATTCGCAACCTTAGTCCCATCATAAGTTAGAAGCTATTTGGAATTTGAAAACTAACATTTACCCATATTCTCTCCCATAGTCAACCAGAATACCGCTCCATCTTATAATACGGTGAAAAGCAATCTAGTATCGAAAAAATCTCCCACTTATCCAAGATGGATTTCATTTAATCTAAACAACAATGAAACCAACAATGTTAAGTATCCGAATTTTATCCACTCCCATACTCTAAATCCATCACAACCAACCGAAAGTATCCATAAACATATTTCAGTTCAAAATGTGCCTTGTGATCAACCTGGTAGCCCTGCGTCATTTCTAGATCCTCTACTTATTTCAAAAGTCAAATTGACATTAAACTCTTGCGCAGACACTGAGAACAGACAAGCTCTTTCTCGTATAAGGTCAATCAGTATGTTCAACAACGTTCGTCTGTATCTCGCTTATATGAATAAAGCCTCAGATTCAACATGCATTGAAGTCAAGATAAGAAAACTAATCTAAGAGTATTACTTCAGCACGAAGGTCTAATTACCGATGTTGATGGCTTACGTAACCTATTTGTTTGCTTTCACGAGCACCTCGGCATAACAATTGATCAAGTCAAGGCGGATCCTAGACACCTATGGCGCTCACGTCAGAACTAAACACGTCTCTCTTCGTCAAAAATCTCGCGAACAGCAGCAACAATATTATCTTCCCTTACTCAAATTTATTAAACATATTTTATCATAACTGTGGTGGCATGAGAAGCAAATTACAAAAACTTTATGTTGACGCCAAATCATGCCAATTCAATGTACTAGTATTCTCTGAGACATGGTTAAATGACACTTTCAATAATGAGAAGTTCTGACAGCAATTCGACTATCTTCAGAACTCATCGGGACTACTCCTCAACAGGTCTTTCTCGAGGAAGAGGAGTCATGATAGAATCTCACAATTCGCTCTCAAGTGAGCTAATAGATATACCTTCCCACAAGCTTTCCGATCATCGAATTATTAGAATTTTCTTAAGAAATAGTCTATGTTATATATGTATATTGGTGTCGTTTACATTACTCCCGGCACAAGTGAAACAACATACACCGAGCTATGTGAAACACTATCCTCCTTTATCCTCCACTCTAAAAGAGGAAAGAGGAAGAAAAGAGGAAAAGAGGAAGATAAGGTTGTTATTCTTGGTGACTTTAACCGTCCATATATCTTTTGTCACCGATGAAAATGACAACTGCCTTCTACCTGTTAAACTTTCTAATATCATAGATTTCACATTGCTTAGTACCTTTTATGCCAGTGACCTGCAGCAAGTTTTTCTGTACAAAATCAAAATGGGAGATGGTGCGATGGATATAGAAAATTTGTTAGCTAACTCTGTTCACCAAACAACCCTAACAGTTGATTTCTCTTCTAAGGAAGTTACGTTTTCCTATTCTTATAATAACTCCATTGCGTTCGATTACCTTAACGTCGATTACAAAAGCATAAAATATTATCTAAATGCTCTAAGCTGGAATTATATTCTTTCCAACTTAGCGAGACATCGCTGTCTCTAGAAGAGTTTTGATGAAAGGTCTGTTGAAAATTATAGAGGCATAGCAATTTTATGAGCCATTCCAAAACTTTTTGAAATAATTATTTGTGATGAGCTAAGAAGTATCATCAACACACGTCAAAATGAGCAGCAACACGGCTTCCGTAATGGACGATCTACAACATACAATCTCATGATCATGGTTTCGAATGTTTTAATCGATATGGAAAAAGGGCACCAAGTAGATTCTGTTTATACGGATTTCAGAAAAGCCTTCTATCGAGTTGATTACAGCATGCTAATATATAAATTAGAAAAATTCGGTATTACGGAACCCATACTAAATTGGCTCAAATCATATGTCGACGGCAGATCGCAGTACTTTAAATTTCAGGGAATTCTGTCGAAAAAAATTGTACTCTCCTCAGGAGTTCCGCAAGGCAGCCACCTTGGTCCTCTTCTTTTTAACATATTTATATCCAACTTGTCAGAAGTCCTGAACGATATCCCACACCTTATGTATGCAGATGATTTAAAAATGTACTATGCAATCAAATCAGAGGGAAATGTCAATTTTTAACAGTCAAAACTGTTGTCTCTTGAGCAATGGTGTATCCAAATTAAACTGCATCTTAATGTCAATAAATGCAATGTACTTAGTTTTTCTGGTAAGAACAACATGAAATTACATACCTACCACCTTAATAGCACCGAGCTTAAAAAATTCAATCATGTAGTGGATTTTGGAGTAGTTTTGGATTGCAAGATGAGCTTTAATTTGCACTATGACAAAATTTTCTACAGAGCCAGCAAACAGCTCGGTTTCATAAAAAGTCGAGCAAATGAATTCAAGAATATTTGGGTCACTACATCCTTATACTGCGGCCAATACTTGAATATGCCTGCATAATTTGGAATCCGTCTACCGATTCCCATAGCGAAAGAATTGAATCTATTCCAAAGCAATTCTTACTATACACGTTGAGAGACATGTAAAACCCTCGTGATTATAATAGCCTTCCTTCATATAAATACAAACTCAGCCTTTTAAACTTGATGCCATTATCATCAAGAATATCATTATTGGGCTCATGTTTCACTTTCGATGTTATTAATGGTGCTATTGTCAGCGAATATATATTTTTTTTAGTATTATATGCCTCCACGATCCAATAAGACGTACTAGGCATACTCGGATGTTAACTGAATATTAGCGCCAAACTTCATACGCAAACCATGAACCCATCAATCGATGCTGTAGAGAATTTAATAACGTTTCCGTATACTTCGCACTTTCCATGTCCAAATCCTCTTTCAAGCAAACCCTATTTAAGATCCTCATTAACCTAAATTAACTCAGGATAAATTTAAATTAATGTATATAGTTCAAGCCCGGGCACTCCAGAGCTCACTGAGTGCTCTCTGAGCGTACTTTTTTACATGTACACAAAGCTCACAACACAGAATATAATTCGCTGACGATCATGCTTTGTTGACCTACCATATGTCGCTCCGCGCTTGAAATTGTATGAGTGTGCGTGATTTGAGAGCGCACCCAATACTATTAAGACAAAATAAAATGTAACTGTGTTAGAATGCCCAGGCCTGATATAGTTACTCGTATGTATACCACATTTAAACAGGCTCTCTCTAAATTTGTTGGATATAAGTATAATTATAAGACCCTTTTTCCGCCTTTCCTGTTCTCTTGTTCAAGCGATCACTATCCAAGTCTCATTCTCTTCTTCATTTACCCTGACTTTGATTTTCTCTCTTTTCTTCTCCTCTTTCTAGAATGTATTTTCTACGAACTAACGAACAATTAAACTTGAAATTTGTAAACCAGCAATTCCCAACGCATTTTAGACCCAATTGCTCACCATCTCTTTTGGATTTGTTCTTGATTTCTCACACTAACTTAATTTTACACTATGACCAACTACCTGTTCCGGCGTTTTCTAATCATGATTTAATTTTTCTTTCCTTAAATATAGTTCCATCCCATATTCATGAAGTTTGCTTCAATTACCCTGATATTTTGAGTACTAACCTTAATAATGTTTTTTTCGAGTGTCAGAATTTAGACTGGTCATCAATCTATTCAACAAATGACACAAATACACAAATCGAAGTTTTTAATAATAACATAAGTACCCTATTTACCAATCATGTTCCTGTCAAAAGAAAAAAATTAAGATCAAGTACCTACCCATGGTTCACTCAAGAAATAAAGCATCTAATCGAAAAACGGGATACTCTATACGCAAGATGGAAACGCTATAGATGTAATAGTATTTATAACGAGTTTAAACGCGCTCGCAATGCTGTAACCGCCGCCTTACGTAGAAATAACAAATCTGTATATGAGAATAGATTTGCTAGAAGCCGCTCGAGCTCTTCATTCTGGAAACACATTCGGCAAGCTGGGCTCTGTAATAACTCGCAAAACATTGCAGATAATATTAATCTCGATGTCCTTAATAACAAATTTGTTCAGCCAGTTAGTTCAATCAACAATGTTCACTCTCTGTTCCCAGAGGCTCTTCTGACAGCGGTTTTGCAGCGTCGTGTATTGACTCTATTAGTGTTGGCGAAGTCATTCTGAAAATAAAATCTAAAGCTATTGGCTCGGACGGTATCCATCCTGAATTTATTAAAACAATTCTTCCAGCTATTCTTGGTCATATCACTTATACATATATTCAATACAATTATTACAACATCACAGTTCCCATTATTATGGAAAACTTCAAAAATCCTTCCGCTGCCAAAATCATCTTCTCAAAATAATACAGAATACCGTCCCATAGCGATCCTTCCATTCCTTAGCAAAGCCTTCGAAATTCTTTTAAGCAGTCAGTTAAAAACACATCTTTACAGAAACAAGCTTATCACAAAACATCAATCTGGCTTTCGAGCAAAGCTAGCTGCACTACAGCGCTCCTTAAAGTTTGTGAAGATATTAGGTCTGGCTTGGATAAAGATATGATGGGTGTGATGGTTTTCTTGGATTTTTCGAAGGCTTTCGACTGCATCATTGTCTTCTCGTGCAAAAACTCAGCGTTCAGTTCTTTCTTCACTCCTCTCTGTGTACTCTCATGGCTTCTTACCTCAGTAATCGTTCCCAATACGTCTATCTAAATAAGAAATCCTCTTCAAGTCTGAATGTCTTATCTGGTGTTCCTAAGGGTTCCGTATTAGGTCCTCTGTTATTTTCTGTTTTTATTAATGACATTGTTGATTGCTTTTCTGCGTGTGACCATCATATATATGCCGATGACATTCAATTGTATAAGCTTTTCCCAAGGTCATCTAAAAACATTGCTGTTAATGAAATTAATTCGGAGTTTAACAGGGTTTTGCATTGGTCAACAGAAAACGGACTAAGCCTAAACTCAACTAAAACCAAAGCGATAATTATCGACAGGCGCAATAAACATGAAGAATGTCCTCCCCTACTTCTTAATAACTCCCAAATCGAGTATGTTAAATCCTTCAAAAATCTTGGAGTACACTTTAATAATAGTTTTACATGGAGCACTCACATAAACCGAGTAGTTGGTAAAATTTATGGTGCCTTACGTGGTCTAAGCCCTACATCCAAATATTTGTCTTCAGGTGTAAAGCTTAGACTCGTAAAGTCCTTTATTCTACCAATAATCTCTTATAGCTGTGAACTATTTTCGAATATGGACCAGGAGTCAAACCGAAAGCTAACTGTGGCCTACAATAGCTGCGCGAGATTCATTTTCAACATAGATAGACACTCGCATATATCAGCTTTCACAAATCAAATTACTGGCTGCCCGTTAAACAGTTTTTTAAATTTTCGAACACTATTATTGCTTTATAATATAATAAATAGTAAGGAACCAACCTATCTTTTCGAAAAAATAAGATTCGTCAGGACTCAGAGAACTGCACAGCTCATCTTACCAGCGCATAGATATCTTATAACTTCCCGACAGTTTTTTGTTTATGCGATAAATCTATGGAATATGCTTTCCACTTACAGTGCCGAGCATTGAAATAGTAGTGCGTATTCGCAAAACAAATTTTGCTACATATTTTGTACCCTATAGTATATTGATGCCGGCCAGTACTAAAATGATATGGCCTTATATGTTACATCCCTGTTGCACACAATTTAAAAATGTCAGAAGCTTACAGTTATTTTGTAGAACAGCTTGAATTGTGTTATCTGCTTTTCTGAGCGAGCATTAAAATAGTAGTAAGCAAGGAAATCGTGTAAAGATTTTGTTTTAACGTCAAAATATTTATTTTGAATACACAAAAAGAAAGTTTTGTTGTTATTTCTTATAATTAGAGCAGTGAAAAATAAAAATTTATGAATCTGCATCCTTTAGTGGGCCGCGGAAAGCATTGCAGTGCAGAAAAACGAGCGATGATACAAAAACTTATAAAAAGCGGTAAAACCTACAAGGAAGTAGAAAAACTCATCGGCTGTTCCTCTACAATGATCCGCAATGCAATTTTGTATAAAGAAAAGGATGAAAAAAGAGGTGGGAAGCCAATTTTATCGAAGGTTGCCATCAGGAAAATTGTAAGGTGTGCTAAAATTCGTCCAACAATGTCGGCTGTGGAGATACGAGATGAACTAAACTTGCCCTGTGGTGTTCATACAGTAAGAAGAAGACTTCGAGAACATAATTTATACGCTCGCAGTCCTCGTAAGGTTCCTCTGCTAAAGAAAAACCACATAACACGTCGTCTTCAGTTTGCACAAGAGCATCTAACTTGGCCTATAGAAAAGTGGAGGAATATACTCTGGACAGATGAATCCAAAATTGTGCTGTATGGCGGCAAAGGGTCTCGCGAGTATGTGAGACGCCCCCCTAATACGGAATATGACCCTCGGTTCACCACAAAAACATTGAAGCATGGTGGATCCAGTATAATGGTGTGGGGCTGTTTCTCCTACAGAGGTGTTGGTCCGATTCACAGGATTGATAGCATCATGGATCAGCACGGGTACGTCAATATACTCAAAAATGTCATGTTGCCATTTGCTGAAGAAAACATGCCGCTGATATGGACATTCCAGCAGGATAATGACCCGAAACATACGAGTAGACTGGCAAAGGAATGGTTTCGGGTTAATGAAGTTGAGGTTATGGACTGGCCAGCTCAGAGTCCTGACCTCAATCCTATTGAAAATCTTTGGGCTGATGTTAAGAAAGCTGTATGGGATGCTAAGCCAAAAAACAACAACGAGCTTTGGTATGTGGTTCAGCGTGGATGGCAAAATATACCTCTTAAGAGATGCGAGACCCTTGTTGACTCCATGGGGAGACGGTGTTCAGCCGTAATTTAAAATAAAGGCCATGCTACCAAATACTAATTCTGTAGTATACTAAAAGATAAATAGAACTTCTAGAAATACATTATTGTTTCCTAAATAACACTTTTTCTTATATACTACTATTTTATTGCTCCATGTAATTTTCATCAATTTTAATATTTTTATATAAAAATCATATATTGTGAATATGTAAATCAAAACATTTTTAATGTAGTGATAGTTGGGATAGTACACTTTACTTTATCAATGCATCCGTTGGCAAAATTATTTAAAATTTTTCACAGTCGGAAAAAGTATAAAATGTTTGTACCCACTACTATTTCAATGCTCGCAGCTGTACATAAAACAAATAGGTAACGCAAGCACCTTTAAGCAAAAACTCTTTCAACACTTTAGTTCATCTCAATAATGTATTCTTCTCTCATTTCTAATTTCATTTCATCTTTATATCTTCCTTCTAGCATAATAAGTTAAATCTAAATTTCATATTTTCATTTTATTTTAGTTTTTAACTTAATTCAAATCATTATGTTTAATTTTAATTTAAGTTAATTCATCATTTTGCTTTCATTGCCTTTTACTTTTTATAATTATTAATGTTTGTAAAAAGAGTAATCTTATTTGTACAATGTATTATGTCTATCAAATAAATAAATAAATAAATAAATAAATAAACGAACACCTATTTTCTACGAACAAAGAACGAACATCTATTTTCAACGAACAAACGAACGAACATCTATTTTACACGAACAAACCAACGAACAAAATATTTATTTTATTCTCTACGAACGAACGAACGAACAAAATATTTTTATTTTTTTTTTCTACAAACGAACGTTCGTGCAAGGCTCTGGCAATAAGCACTAAAAATAGTTGAATTTAAAACCAAAGCCCAATTATTTTTAAATTAATTATGTCTTTCATTAAAACTTGAAAATTTGTGTAGCTAATTTTTTTCGCTGGTTTTATAAGAGTGGTATTTTTGCATTCAAAAATGTAGCAACATTGGTAGCACACACATTTCATGTTGCTTGTCTGTATTTTTGTGAACTTTGTTGACTTTTTCTAATTTTGTTAAAAAAGGATTTTGTCTCGCAGCGAAAAATTAATAATAAATTGTTGTATCTTGTTAGCTTTGCGCAGAACCTGTTAAGCATTGAGTGGAGCTAACAAAGATAGAGCTTTTTTCTGGTGAGCATAAGAATAAAGAAATTGTATGGTTATGCTCTTTTAATTTTAGTTATTTATTTAAATAATAATTGGCAAATTTATATAGCCTATATTATAATTTTCGACCATAGCTATCCAGGAGAAAAAAATTATTCAAATTTTTTACCTCTGCGCGGCCAAACATACGTGAGTCTCCTTTTATATAATAGTATAGATAACTGACTCCTTAAAGTAGTATTATATTACTTATTACTTGAAAATTGGAGTAATAAGTTACTAACATATATATTACTTTTTTGCTAAAAATTAAAGGAAATGAAAGGCAGATAACAAAATACCAACATTTTTTTCGTATTTTTATGCATATCCAATTACATATGTTCTATATTAATAAAAATCATTTTCTGTTTGTTTATCTGTTTGTTTGTTTGACTTTTATACAAATCTAAACGCCTGAACGGATTTCGCTCAAATTTACAACGTGTATTACTTACGTAGTAGGTTAGGTTTTTGCATACTTAGTTTTAACCACGCCCTATTTAACCGCCCATAAATAAAAAAAATGCAATAGTTCTGACTGTTTCGATTGTTTGAGATTAAAATTTGGTAATTTAGTTTGTATGGTTACTTTCGACAATTGTACCAAAACTGATTTTCCAAGCCCTCTTTTCCCGCCCACAAATCAATGAAAATGATATATTTCAGACGGTTTTGGTTATATAAGACTGAAATTTGGTAATTAAGTTTGTATGCTCACCGTCGGCAACTGCACTAAAAATGGGCGTGGTGGCACAATAATAACGCCCACTTTTAAGAAATCATTTAGACTCCAAAACTTCTGGCCGATTGCGCTGAAATTTTGGTAGTAGATTGTTTTCGAGCACGAGATGGTTTACGGGGAAAATGTTTGCCACAATCCCTTTCACCGCCTACAAATAAAAAAAGTATGGTTGCTGGAACGTACGTAGCGAAGCCAACTGGGATAACTGGGACATACTAGTAGTGAAATAAAGCTATTTATTAAATATATCATAAACTCATATGTTTTTGTATACATTTTAACATATACAAAATAAACAGAGTAGATACAATATGGCGGTTCTGGCGCAGGTGGAGCGGTGGAGCAAACCGATGACGTCACTCTGGCCCAGCGCCATCTTGTGGGGGCTTTTTGCTCAAATGTGCAAAGGTGTATGTCTTTGCTAAAAGCTATTATGGTGTATGTCTTTGCTAAAAGCTATTATGGTGTATGTCTTTGCTAAAAGCTATTAAAAGTAGGCAAGTTTGGTGTATGTCTTTGCTTTTAAGCGTTGATCATAATTTTATACACTAAAAGTAGGCAAGTTTGGTGTATGTCTTTGATGTAAGCTTTTAAAAAATTGGCAAGTTTGGTGTATGTCTTTGCTTTATTTATACTTTTAAATTGGCAAGTTTGATGTATGTCTTTGCTTTAAACTTTTTAAAATTAACAAGTTTGGGGTATTTCTTTGCTTTAAGCGTTGGTCATAATTTTTGCTTTAAGCGTTGGTCATAATTTTATACGCTACATTATCGGTAGTGGTAGTCAAGCGAGTTCTTATCAGTGTTTGCATGTTTTGTTTTTCTTAACCCTCGCATTAGTTATAGCAATGACTCAAAAAATAAATATATATTTATAAGACTTCTAACGTAGACTGCGTGGTGGCATACTTATCAGTGTTCGCAGTAGTAAACGAAATACATAGCAACCAAGAAGAGTCAAGAAGTTTCTAGAAGCTTCGAGATGCAGAAACGTCGAGAACATTTTAGAAGTTGACAACATCACAAAAAAAAAAAAAAAAAATTTTTTTAAGTCAAAGGTGTTAAGTCTCAAGCTTCATGGTGTGAGAGAGAGAGAGAGAGAGAGAGAGAGAAAGGGAGAGAGAGAGAGAAAGGGAGAGAGAGAATTTAATAGTAAGAGAGAGAAAGGGAGATAGCAAATAGCGCGATCCTATACAAAGAACACTTCAGAATCAACCTAACCTAAGCCAATGCCAAGAAGAGATAGGAAGTTTCTAGAAGCTTCGAGATGCAGAAACGTCGAGAACATTTTAGAAGTCGACTTATGTTATTGTATGCCGATGACGTCACCCATACCCATCCTGTCACGGATTTTAATTTTATTTAATTTCAATTTCAATACTAATTTCAAGGTTAAAGTGATAAGAGCCAAGCTTCATAGTAAGCGCACTCATAACCCGCAAGTTCAAGATAAGGCAGCAATGGACAAGTTCAAACATGTTTTTTTGTGTTACTTATAAAATAAATAAACAATTTTTGCGGTCAAGTGCAAGGGCAAAAAAAGATGATAAGAATTTAAAGTTGATATGTCAAAAACTAAGCTAAGCTATCCTAAGCTAATATAAGCTAAGGCTGCGTTTATAGTGAACGCCCATAATCGGCTGCTTTTTTATAATGGTTGTTGTTGTTGTTGTTCTTACTGTTGCTATTGTTGTTCTTACTGATGTTGTTGTTGTTGTTCTTGTTCTTGTTGTTGTTCTTACTGTTGTTGTTGTTGTTGTTGTTCTTACTCTTGTTGTTGTTGTGGTTGTTGTTGTTGTTGATGAGGCTGTTTTACTAATAAAAATAGGCAATCTAAAGTTACTAAATAAATAGCTAAACTTCTTTATTAAAATATTATTTATATTAATTACACTACATTTTGAGCCCAATTTGGTCACATCTGTTGATAACCAAGATAAGCTATGGAAGCTACATCCAATTACGGACCATCTCAAGTCAAATATGTTGAAGAACTATCACCCAACACAACATTTATCTTACGATGACAATGGACGACACGGTTGCAAGCAGTTTTTTTAAAGGTAAACCAATCGGCCAAACGGTTACATGTTAAATTTTGACATATATCAAGGCAAGAACCCACGTTGTACCAATCCATATGATGAACGATTCGGAAAATGTGCAGCACCACTTATAACTATGATCGATGACTTTCAGATGATTTGAAAGGCCTTATTGAATATTTCATTCATATTGAATTATTGTTTGATTGATTATCGATATTGTGATTGATTGATTGATTATCGATCAGTTTTAGCAGGTAGCTGTAGAACAGTACAGACCAGTTTTAGCTGGTAGATGTAGAACAGTACAGATCTGTTTTAGCCGATAGCTGTAGAACAGTACAGACCAGTTTTAGCAGTTGCTGTTGATCAGTACAGACCAGTTTTAGCAGTTGCTGTTGATCAGTACAGACCAGTTTAGCAGATAACTGCTAAAACTGGTCTGTACTGTTCTACAGCTACCGGCTAAAACTGATCTGTACTATTCAACAGCTACCGGCTAAAACTGGTCTGTACTATTCAGCAGCTAACTGCTAAAACTGGTCTGTACTGTTCAACAGCTACCTGCTAAAACTGGTCTGTACTGTTCAACAGCTACCTGCTAAAACTGATCGATAATCAATCAATCAATCACAATATCGATAATCAATCAAACAATAATTCAATATGAATGAAATATTCAATAAGGCCTTTCAAATCATCTGAAAGTCATCGATCATAGTTATAAGTGGTGCTGCACATTTTCCGAATCGTTCATCATATGGATTGGTACAACGTGGGTTCTTGCCTTGATATATGTCAAAATTTAACATGTAACCGTTTGGCCGATTGGTTTACCTTTAAAAAAACTGCTTGCAACCGTGTCGTCCATTGTCATCGTAAGATAAATGTTGTGTTGGGTGATAGTTCTTCAACATATTTGACTTGAGATGGTCCGTAATTGGATGTAGCTTCCATAGCTTATCTTGGTTATCAACAGATGTGACCAAATTGGGCTCAAAATGTAGTGTAATTAATATAAATAATATTTTAATAAAGAAGTTTAGCTATTTATTTAGTAACTTTAGATTGCCTATTTTTATTAGTAAAACAGCCTCATCAACAACAACAACAACCACAACAACAACAAGAGTAAGAACAACAACAACAACAACAACAGTAAGAACAACAACAAGAACAAGAACAACAACAACAACATCAGTAAGAACAACAATAGCAACAGTAAGAACAACAACAACAACAACCATTATAAAAAAGCAGCCGATTATGGGCGTTCACTATAAACGCAGCCTTAGCTTATATTAGCTTAGGATAGCTTAGCTTAGTTTTTGACATATCAACTTTAAATTCTTATCATCTTTTTTTGCCCTTGCACTTGACCGCAAAAATTGTTTATTTATTTTATAAGTAACACAAAAAAACATGTTTGAACTTGTCCATTGCTGCCTTATCTTGAACTTGCGGGTTATGAGTGCGCTTACTATGAAGCTTGGCTCTTATCACTTTAACCTTGAAATTAGTATTGAAATTGAAATTAAATAAAATTAAAATCCGTGACAGGATGGGTATGGGTGACGTCATCGGCATACAATAACATAAGTCGACTTCTAAAATGTTCTCGACGTTTCTGCATCTCGAAGCTTCTAGAAACTTCCTATCTCTTCTTGGCATTGGCTTAGGTTAGGTTGATTCTGAAGTGTTCTTTGTATAGGATCGCGCTATTTGCTATCTCCCTTTCTCTCTCTTACTATTAAATTCTCTCTCTCCCTTTCTCTCTCTCTCTCCCTTTCTCTCTCTCTCTCTCTCTCTCACACCATGAAGCTTGAGACTTAACACCTTTGACTTAAAAAAATTTTTTTTTTTTTTTTTTGTGATGTTGTCAACTTCTAAAATGTTCTCGACGTTTCTGCATCTCGAAGCTTCTAGAAACTTCTTGACTCTTCTTGGTTGCTATGTATTTCGTTTACTACTGCGAACACTGATAAGTATGCCACCACGCAGTCTACGTTAGAAGTCTTATAAATATATATTTATTTTTTGAGTCATTGCTATAACTAATGCGAGGGTTAAGAAAAACAAAACATGCAAACACTGATAAGAACTCGCTTGACTACCACTACCGATAATGTAGCGTATAAAATTATGACCAACGCTTAAAGCAAAAATTATGACCAACGCTTAAAGCAAAGAAATACCCCAAACTTGTTAATTTTAAAAAGTTTAAAGCAAAGACATACATCAAACTTGCCAATTTAAAAGTATAAATAAAGCAAAGACATACACCAAACTTGCCAATTTTTTAAAAGCTTACATCAAAGACATACACCAAACTTGCCTACTTTTAGTGTATAAAATTATGATCAACGCTTAAAAGCAAAGACATACACCAAACTTGCCTACTTTTAATAGCTTTTAGCAAAGACATACACCATAATAGCTTTTAGCAAAGACATACACCATAATAGCTTTTAGCAAAGACATACACCTTTGCACATTTGAGCAAAAAGCCCCCACAAGATGGCGCTGGGCCAGAGTGACGTCATCGGTTTGCTCCACCGCTCCACCTGCGCCAGAACCGCCATATTGTATCTACTAAACAGGATAATTTAATGAAAGATATCTTATTAAATCTTAAAAGTAGCAGGTTTTCACTCAATTTATTTCTTCGTTTAAGTACAACGTGAAAACGAAGATAAGAAAATGTAATTTGAATTAATCGCAAATTATGAACATCAGCTACGCAAGGTTATGTATTTGTTTTTTTACATTGGATGCAAAATTGATAAATAAACTCAATCATAAACAAAACAGAATAGAGTTTGAACAGTATAAGGTTATCATGAGACACAAAAGTTAAATTTTAAGATTCTATTGATTAAAAATGATAACAAAGTGTTATAAGTAACTAGCAAAAACGTAATAATATTTTTGGATGTTATTACTTACGCTGTCAATAAAAAGTTGTGGCGTTGAGGTTAGAGTGCGTGGCTCATACGCCAGAGAACCCAGGTTCGAATCCCCCATCTGACACAAAAAGTTTTTTCAATTGAATTAATTTTTCTGTTCGGCCGTCACCTCTCTGCAGACAACGGCAAACCTCAGAGAGTTAAAACTGCTATGAAAAGCTTCTTGAGAATATAAGCCGTTCGGAGTCGGCTCTTCTCGATCATTTGTGTTCGAACATTTCACAACACACACAACACAATTGATCATAAGAAGCTCGGTCAAAGTCCTTTCAAGGGCTGAAATGACCATTTTCGTTCGTCGTCAATAATAAGTTATATTACCGAATTAGGGAAAAAGTAATATATATTTGTAATATAATATTATCTTCAGATCACGACACTGGTTGTGGCGTTGTTAACACAACCATACTCTTTTCACTGCTATGATTGGTTAATTTTTGAAAAATGTATTTTTGTAGTAATAAAAACATCATTTACAAAATTGTTGTCGTAGTGGTAGCATTACGAATCTAATCTACTATTCTATTCTAATCTACTATTGCTAGTTAGTCCTATAATACCCCTATAATTTGCTCTGGTTATGACTATCATATTATTATGGCTGCGGCGAACACACTCTATTGTTAAATATTTGTAGCATTAATAGTAGTTTTTGAACATTTTTGTACAAATTTTAAGCAAAATAAGAGAAATACATTCAAACACGTTTTGTTTCAAGAATATTAAAGCGTCCGATTACTCAAAGAATTGCACTAAACTAACATTCCAGAGAACTGCCATCGAAGCAACGCTAAATGAAGAGTTAATTGTTAAACTACTCTCTGCTTCAGCATTTCGTTGTAGGAACATGATCGCTGCAATCTTATAACATGGTTGTGATAAAAATATTTTTCTCTACGTGAATGAGGTGCCAAAATTGAGACTTGAACATGTCAACAAATACTTCACTAGGTTTGCTTTCTGCTTCCTTAACTTTGAAGGTTCTATTCCATCTTATAGTGTCCGTTATCAATTTATTGGTCTTTAGTCTTTGGAGATTAGGAGAAATATTTTGTCTCTTCTTTTCATTCATGATATTATATCTGGCATGGTTGATTGGCCAGAACTGTTGGAAATGATAGAACTCTTCTTCCCTTCCTTTCGGAAATGTGTCGCACTATCTATGTTGCAAATGCGCCTTGTGTATGTTGAATACCAATCAAAATTAAGATTTTACTAAAAGTCACGAGAGAATTTTTCTAAATAGGTACTATTTTGCAATAATATCTCGTCTATACTAATCTGTAAGAAATATTCTCACAGACTAATGAAGTGAAAAAAAATATAAGAAAAGTCATTGCGATCTTTGACTTATGATCAAATATTCTCAAGTTTTGATTAATTTTCATAATAATTTTTCACTCAGGACACCATTCTTTTCATCTCGTACTCACGGCACTAATCGAAAGGACTCAAGGGAAAATCAAATTTATATGAAGTCCCTGAATGCTTTTATAACAAAATAATATGGAAACGTTTCCGAATCTAAGCGTTTGCACCGTCGTTAAGGGGTGGTTCGAGTATCGTGTATTATTGCATGGCTGTCTGTCTTTCTCGGTCCATTTCAAGCTGGCAGGATGACAAACAGGCTACCGAAAAGTACAAACATTCAACCAAAGCACTGCAACTGAATTTATTACAAGTCTGCAGCCGGAATGATACATATATTTCACATTCGTCAAAGAAACAAAGAGAATTTCCAATAACGAATAGAGTAACAACAACAACAACAACAACAACAACAACAACAACAACAACAACAACAACAACAACAAAAACAACAAAACAATAGAATCCTTTAAAGGGGGAATTTGGTGCAAAATGCGTAGGGTACGCTTACGCATGGGATTACGGTGTTTTCCATCAGAGCAGATTCCGATTTAAGTCCTGTTTTTATTATTTCTTTTTTTCTTGCTGTATCTGAGTTGTTGTTTTTGCTTCTGCTATTGCTGTCATTTCTAGAATTAGGGGGTTGGGAGAAATTTATAAATTCGTCGCAAATATCGTTCTCAGATGGTGGCCGGCAGACAAGGGCTGATGGATTATGCTATTGTTCATGAATGTGTGAGTGTTTCTAATGGCAACAACATTCGTTTTACATCGATTATTTTCCTTTGTATGCTTATATTTTTTTTTATTATATTCTATATTTGAAAACATTCTTTTTCCAAAAATGCTTGCATTTTCAGTTTATCTTTAATTTGAAGCTCTAATGCGAAAGTTGTTCGTTACTATTCTGGATGACCATTTGATATTCTTCCTATGATTGCTTATAGCTAATTCTATAGCCTATTCTTTATATTAAACTCGGCAAATGTTACAGATGCAAGTCAAATGAACAGATTGGCAAGGAACCGCCCTTCATTCGACGGAGCGTGTCCAGGTCACAATGACTAATGATGCGTCTTGATTCTGGTGTTGATTGAATTGGAAGCTGATTGTATCCGATTTCGTGCGCGTATGCATTTACATTGGCACCCTGGTGGTGAGCGGTGTGCAGGCGCCTGCGGCTGCATATTTCTTTTAATTTTTACAAAAAAACTTGATTTTCGTTTTGTCAAGTTTATCAGCCTAATCTCAGCCATTCACTCTAATATATTTAAAAAAGCTTTTTCGTATAGTTAGTATTACTCTGCATGTACTTTTTTTTCACAGCTGTACCAAAACAAATGAAGAAAAACTACATGTAGGTGTGCGAACTTACTTCACTAGACAAAGCGAACTAGACTAAACAAAGCATTAAAACAAAATAAGAGGAAGGAATGTTTAATTATAAGACAATTTGGAAATAAACGCAAAGTTCCTGAAGCACTTATAATTTTTCCATGCCATAAAAATTTTCCAGTCACTAGCCAAAATTTCCTACTGAGATAAAATAGACTAAAAATTAAAAATAAACACTGAATATCTGTATAATAAAAGTTGTTCATGTAGATGTGTAAAAGTTAACTGACCAAACCCATTTGCAAAATGAACCCAATAAGGATTATGAAGCTCTCGTACAATTAATTCAAGTCAGCATTTATTCAATTCTACAAAACAATAAATAGAGCAAATTTGAGTATTGTGGTATAGGCGGGTAAAATGGTATAATGAAAACCAGTTTCCTAACGTAATTGTCGTAAATCTACGTTTGCCTGAAAAATACATATTTTTTGTACAAATTTTACATACAATACATTTAAATTTACACTTATTTTGAATGCTTTTTGACCCTCAAATGCCTGTTTTTTTTTTTTGGCAGGAAAAAAAATATATGCTATGTAACTTTGAATTCTGAACAACGTTTGTTCTGCAACTTTTTTTTTACAGGTGCGTTTTACTTTCTGAACATACAAATAACCTGGTCGTACAGTTTTTCCTTTATATATTTTTTTGATCATTTCTTGCAGAAGTTTATTTAATTTATATATTCAACATTTACGTTTGTTATTAAATGCACTGTTGAAAAATAAATAAATTTTTCGATCGCAATAACGTTAAATTTAAAAAAAAAACAACTTCCCTAAAATTCATAATTTACTAAGGTGTTATCTCTTGACCGACTAAAACACTTGTCAAACGAGTGTCTTCAAATCAAAAATGGTGGCGCTTAGATCAAAGAACAATAAAATACAGCAAAATTAACAAAAATTAAATGGAAAAGATATATAAAAATAGAAGAAGTGTTTGGTTCCTCGCGTTACCAACAGGCATTTAAGGGTTAAGCTGAAGTATTTAATTTAATTTATATAATTTATTTATATTTACATAAAGATTACGACTTTTGATATTAAATTTACAAACTTTTTGTTGAATTTTGCTTAAAAAATATTTAAATTTACACACTTTTTTTTATTTTATGCACAATATTTACACACTTTCTTTGAATTTTATACACAAAATTTACACACTTGCTTAAGCACTGCCCACCAGAGGCGGACCTGGAAAAAATTTTGGTGGAGAGGGGGGAGGGGGGTAAAATGGTAAAATGTCAAAGACACTCATTTTCAATTTGTCCCGTATTTGCAAAAAGTTGGCTTGTCTATGATTTTTGAAAAAGTATCCATAATATTCATCTTGATATGGTGGTTTAGAAAAATAGTGACAGCATTTGTATAATTTAAAGTTGTCGAAAAAAAATAAATTATTCCTTCCTCACAAATATATTCTCCTTCACTAAAATGTTAGTTTGTGGAAAAAACAACGTTTTGTTAAAATTATTGCTTCCTCTTTTTCTTTGAAGAAGTAGCATTTCTTGAATATTTTTTAATTAATCACTAAATTCAGCAAAATCGAAAAGTTAATTTTTATATTAAGGTAAGAAAATTCCATTTAGAAGAGCTTTTTATAGGTACACGTCACACTTCGAACACTACTTCTGATGACAATTTATCTTCATGCAAATTGATTACTTCGGCTTTGAAGATTCTTTGAATTACATTTTAAAATACTATTTTAGTCGCTAAAAATCTGGTAATACTAGTGTTCACAGAAAATATATCATACCGCGCGTTCAGCAGGCACGCAAAGCATCATAAACTAATAAGTAGTGTCCGACCGAATTTTCAGTTTCGGCATTTCGGCATCAATATGGCCGAAACCGAAACTGAATATTCGGTCGGACACAAATATAACTACTCTTTTTGACATTTAGTTCTTAAGAAATCAACCCACTGAACCATAAGCGAAGGTTTTGAGTATGGTGAGAGCTTTGCGAACGTTTTTGGTTAGAATTTTTTTTTTACTTTTTTTTATTTTGTCGCTTAAAAGTGCTTGTTATAAAAGATTAAATTCGTGAAAGCTTTTCCCATAAAGAAAAATTGTGCATATTTTGCGAAATTCATTAAAAACTTATTTTGAGTAGAAAATGAGTCATTTTTGTATCATTTCAGTAGGTAAGACTTCCTTGTAAATGAACCATTTTTTGTTCACAAATGAGTTCGGAAATGAATCATTTATGTTTCTTTTTTGCATTCTGAAATGAGTTCAAAAAAGAATAATTTTTTTCATACTATATCATATACAGACATACTATCATATCAGTAGGAAACAATTTGTCATAAACGAACCATTTTTTGTTCATAAATGAGTTCACAAATGAATCATAAATGTTACTTTTTATATTCTAAAATCAGATAAATAAAGGAACTTAAAATGAAAATGTTAACCTTCGTACAAACGTCATATGAACTTTTTTAACCAGTGCGAGATGGATGTACTGCTACACGTATAAAAATTTTCAACATTTCTATCAAAAATTAAAATCAAGCCCAAATAGAATGAAAACCACGAAAACATTCCAAGCAAAAGTGTAATCAAATAAATTCCCCAATTAATAACTTAACTATTTTGATATTTCATATATAATTTGGAAGTTTGTCAAATTGGAAAACAATCAGGCTTTTCCCCTTTGAAACATCAATATCATGAAAAACACAATGCGTGAATTCCAGCCCAGGTATATTAATCCTATTAAACCAATGATTAATATGATCTCGTATTTTAGAAATAATCATTTCTTCTTTAACAAAATATCGATATGTAATTATAAATAGTATTATGCAATAATAAAATTTATAATTCAAAAAGGTTCTCTTTTTTAACTCATTATTGAACAAAAAAAGGTTTGTTTTTGAGAGGCAATTCAGTCCAAAGATTGATACAAAAAGGGTTCAATTTCGTTTCGGTTTTTTATAAAAGAACTTTTGTATGGTTCATTTTTGAACTTATTTCCGAAGAAAAAACAGTTTGTTTCTGGAGGCATTTTCGTCCGGCGATTGATTCAAAAAGGGTTAATTTCCGAGTGCCGAAAAATAACTTTTATAGTTCTTTTTTTAACTCATTTCCGAACAAAATAAGGTTCGTTTTTGAGAGGCATTTTAGTCGGCCGAATGATATAAAAAGCGTTCATTTGTGAGTGCCGAAAATGAACGTTTCTACCCGAAAAGGTTCATAAATGAATTCAAAAACGGTAGTTTTGGTTCACTGGGAAGTACTTAAAAAACGTTTAAACAGGTCAATAAATAATCGATTTAAAAACATAAAAACACATTCTGAACTTCTAGTTTCTACGTTACTCGATCCACGCTTTAAGCTCAAATATTTTTCTAAAAATGATATTATTATTATATTGATATAACACATTAAAATATTTTCTAATTGTAACGATGATGCGGAATTAGTTAATATTGAAAGTGAGTGTAACATGCAGCCTTCAAGTTTGTCTTCCAAAAGAAGCACCACTAATTTTCTTTTGGAGTCACTCGATTGAGTATTCCAATCAATTCCAACGGACTCCAATTTTTACGAGTACTGGCACTTTAGCCCATTTTCTTTATTTAAAAATGTGGCATTCAGATACCTATCTACTCCTCCTTCAAGTGTCACCATTGAACAACTATTTAGTGCAGCAGGGCAAATATACTCTGACCGACGAAATAGTTTACATGGCAAAAATGCAGGCAAGCTCTTAATTTTAGCTTATAATACTAAGTTATTTAACTTTAAATGCAAAAATGTTCCTTAAAATTAAGTTAAAAAGTTGAACTTTAATATTCAAAGAATCTGTATTTATCTTACATTGTTCTTATCTGTTTCAATTGTTATGATTTTGGTTACTTTAATAAAAACTTTAATCAAAAAATGTTTTTTAAAAAAATTCTTATATAGGCATTCAGTTACGGTTTCGCTCGAATGTTACAAAATGGGCCGAATTTCGGCTTAGACCAAAATTTCGGTTTCGGTCGGACGCTACTAATAACTGATCAGAGACACAACATAACATATTATACCTGCAGTACGCAGCCATTATTACTTTCCATTTCATTTTTCTTTTCTTATTGTAGCACAGCAAAAGCAACGATATGCGATTGCCTTCGTTAAGCTTTCGGATACTTTTTATTAGCATTCGTTTGGTTCTCGGTGATTTATTTATCTTTATTTCTATTTAAGAGAGACATGTCTGTTTGTATGCTGTTGTTTATAATGCATGCTTATTTTTGTATGCATTTCAATAGGGGGTTCCAGACAATAATACATGTCTATCCGACATGTAGTTCGGCAAAATAACGTTCGATGTCCTTCAGACATACTACATGTTGGATAGACATTACTATTTTTTAGCTCTCAAAAAGAACACATCTTAACAATGGTAAAACAATTTCTTGCTGCCCTCTTAAAAAAACTCTTTAAAGTTCAATAAATTCCTTCTAAAATTCATTATGTGAAACGATTATTTATTTATTTATTTTTCTTTTGATGTTGACTTATCGACGATTTTTGCATAATGAAAAATGCAGCGAGTCCAATGAACGTGCGTTCGAACAATACTACATGTCGGATGGAACGGCAGAAAATCAAAATCATTTGATTTTCGTATTACAAGTTGGATAGACATGTAGTTTTAGTTTTCGCACATCGTACATGTCATCGGACACACAATGTCCATCGGACATGTAGTATTGCCTTAAACCCCCTAATGTGGTAGCGCAGAAAGAATTTAGCCAGCGTACATTAGGACATAGCCATAGAAATGACTCAATTTTGTTGTTCGTTGAACGTTTTTAAAGATGCTGTTGCTTTTTACGTTGATTTTCGGCTAAGCGTGATTCTTATTATTATTATTATAATTATTGAAAGTTCTTGGAGGAAGGGGTTATTACATCCTTCTTCCTCCTGGGATCCGAGCCTGTTGCCCACTAATGTGGTGGTTTTAGTTCTACACTATTGATATTAAATAAATCGGCAAATTTTTGTTTTGTTTCAAGAGGTAAAACAAAATTTATATGAATTAATATGACAGCATGAAAATAACTGAATTCAAAGATGTAGAAATCCAAACAGCTGCCCAATCAAAGATTTAAGACAAGGAGTCTCCTTAAAAGAAAAATTCAAACATATTAATTTACTTGTAACATTTATTCGAAAATAACTTCAAAAGTCATTTCAAAAAATTAAATTCCTTAAGTTATTAAACCCAAAAATTATTATAATAATAAGTTTTCTTCCAAACCCTTCTCCAAAAAGGAGCCGGAGTATAATGACACCGTTTGATATACTATTATACATCACTACATGTATGATGTACTATCGTACTATAAATAATTAAAAAAAAAATACTATACGTTGTGATTCTAGGTCACTATCAAATTTGGTACTTTGACCCGGATGAGTCCAACGTTGTCATAAAGCTATAGCAAAATAAGCTGCTCGTACATTTTTTAAAAAAATTTTGAAAAATCAACGCACCGTCAAAATTTGTTACCTCTATAAGCGGTTGGAACACCCAGGGGATAAAATGGTAAAACCAAAGAAAATGAACTTTGCCACAAAGACTTTAGAATGTGTTTGATTTTAGAGAATATTATAAATTTTCGAAAAAAGTGTATAAACAACATAAATAAAATTGTTCCGAAAAAATTTGTTCTATTAAAATCTGAAAGTTTGTTGGTTATTTCAAATATCTGCCTCTTAAATTTAAATTAGATGTCACATGTTTTGAAATTATTATACCCATTCTTGTAACGAGTTTTATTACCCTAGTTTCAATATTATTCGAGATATAGTGTTTTTCAATTACTGCCACGCCTCTTTGTTAAATAATTGCCCACTTTCTGGAGCGTTATTTCCAATAATTGTGCCAACCCCTGTACTTTATTTCAGTACCCCAGCGTCAATATTAACTGCGATAGTGTTTATCTAGTATTGCCACGCCCATTTATCGAATAACGCCTACTTTATTGACCATAATTTTTAATAATTCTGCCTACCCCTGTACTACAATAAATTTCAGTGCCCTAGTGTCAATATTATTCGAGATACACTGCTTTTCTAATATTGCCACGCCTAGTAGTCGAAATCGGCCCACTTTTTTCACCGTCATTTTTACTAATAATGCCTACCCTTATACCAAATTGCAGTACCATAGTATCAATATTATTCGAGATATACTCTTTTTCTAATATTGCCACGCCCATTTGTCAAATAACGCCCATTTTGTTGACGGCAATTTGTAATAATTGTGCCTACCACTACACTAAATTTCAGTACCCTAGTGTCCATATTATTCGAGATACAGTGTTTTTATAATACTGCCACGCCCATTTGTAGAATAACGCCCACTTTATTGACGATAATTTGTAATAATAATGCCTACCCCTATACTAAATTGCAGTACTCTAGCCTCAAAATTATTCAAGATACACTGTTTTTCTAATATTGCCACGCTCATTTGTCGAATTACGCCCATTTTTTCCCCATAATTTGTAATAATTGTGCCTACCCCTACACTAAATTGCAGTACCCTAGTGTCAATATTATTCGAGATACAGTAGTATCTAGTATTGCGAGATATATTATTGCCACGCCCAGTTCTCGAATACCGCCCACTTTTGTACGGGCACCTCCATGCTTATGATATCCAAAAATCATGGCAATCAGGCATATGGTTTAGGAGTTATCGATGTACATACATTTAAAAAAAAAAAAAAAAAACAGAGAAACCAACGAACTTGAGAACCTCCTCCTTTTTTAAGTCGGTTAAAAAATTAACAGCGGTTGGAAGCACAAAAGCACTCTTAGGTTTACAAACGACCTGCTCTATTCACTTTATGTTGTTGGAATTTGGATACCGTCGGATTAATTTTTTTTTTTTCTTACCTCAACGAAAATAGTTTCAAGGCAGAAGATGCATTTTTTTAAGCTGGAAAATGCAACACAATATCGTATATATTTTGCAACTGTCTGTTAGATTCGTACTGTTAAATTTCATTGTTTCTCGTCTCTTAATCATCTTTGTACCATTCTAAATTATTTTCGAAGCACACAATGAAACCCTTTAGTATATTAAAAAAGTCACCAACGAACCAACATCAACCAGGCGACAGATTAAGTGAAATAATAACAAAAACCAAATCATACGATACCACCCCCTTGGTGAGTCGTTCTTTGTGCAGACCGCCGGAGGAACGAACGCATTCAATATGCAGAGGACGAATGATTACGATGCGATATCATGATGTATGTTTGTATGTAGTTGTTTAACTATAGCAACGAACGGGTGGTGAGGCAGTTGCCGGAGTAACCCCAGGAATGGCGGCCTGGTTGCGTGTCCTTAAAATGATACGATATGGTTGCGATGCAGAGATATGCAAATTAGATAAAAATTCAACGAAATCCTTTATTCGCATTCGCACATTAAATAAAATTCTAGGTAAAAAAAACCTTCTGCGCACACCCAGGAACAGAAGGATATAAGCTGCAGAGAACTGTATGGTAAAATACTCAGTTGCGGTGTGGTGTTCGAAAGGGTTTCGATTTAATTTAAAAGTGCACACACACGCACACACATACACACACACACACAGATACACATTAAAAATCACCCGTTGGCGTGGCACCATTCAGCGCTGCCATTTAATACGCCAAACGCCATAAATATTGTTTAGAAGTTAATTTCATTTCAAATCAAATGGCAATCATGAAAATGAAAGAAATTCTTTAAATATTTTTCAAGTTAAAAAAAAAGATACATGAAAAAATTTGAACAAAGAAGACCAAAGAAGAACAAAGATTTTAAAGAAGTTACAAACATGAAGTTTAATTAGTGAGAGGAAGTCATGTCGGCTTACTAGAATTTGATAATTCCTCTAACTTAAATTTTACCTCAACAACCAAATAAAGCTGCTCCATACACCCAAATCAAATTTGAATCTGAACTTTAATCTCAAATTTTAAATAACTGGTATTCCTGTGGGGCGTTAAAACGCCAAAATTAAAAATATCTAGCGATAGGTAATTTTGTTGTTATATTAAGGCTATTTTTACATTTGATCCAAGAATTTCATAGCAACTTTATATGTTTCTGTAGAATTGTTAAGTACCTCAGTTATTACTTATCATAGCATTATAATAACAATCTAGCACATACTTTTAGGTATCTCAAAGAAAGTTGGCTTCTTTCGTAGAGAATTGTTAAAGCTTTTTTTTAAATAAAATACATTATATTTAAGAAAAAATAAGACTTTATGTACATCTTCAGAGGAATACCATTTAATTGCTACCTTATTTATGAAAATCGCGTCTGCAGTATAGATTTGATAGTCATCACAAAAAATGCTCTTGTGTAATAATATTATAGATAAAGGAAAATCGAGTAAACCAAAAAACGTAATTTTTTGGCAAAAAATTGAAAGAAAAATATCAGGTCATAATTAACCGCTCATAGCAACCCCGCTCAGAGCTCGAAAGTTGCTTGAAGTATGCTGGAAGAAATGTTTTCCAGCATCATAACAACAAGCATCAAGAAGAATAAGCATGAAGATTAACAAGCAAATGTCAATTTGCCATTTGTTGTTGCTTAAGTTGTGCAATAAAAAATAAATTTATTAATTTTAAAATATGAATACATATAAACAAATATACCTCTACGAAGGATAGCCACCTTGTCGTGGTGTAGAGGCTTAGGTTGCAATGAAACGATGGGCTATGATGACGGGAGCGTAAGCTCCTGGTAGGGTCACCCATGTCGTACAGGCCATTGTGGAGCAATGAACAAAGAGCTATCCCCCCTAATCCAGGGTGTTATGTTGCACCGTGCCTATTGGATGGTTTGCAGCCAGGGGGTTATACCGGCTGTATGGGAACGGAGACCTCACTGATACCTGGCCGCCTCAGTAAGTAATTGTGGCCTTTCCATGGTATGCGGGGCTCTGGCATGGATGACGTACTTTCCCTAGCTACTCGTGGGACCAAAAATGAACAAAACTAATAAAAATAACAAGGAAGAACGTACGGAGGCGACAACGACAACAACTACAGATGAAACGGCAACTGCGACGGAAACTGGCAGGTCTAGCGTAGGGCTACCTACTCTGACCAAACAGGACAACACCGCCGCGGGTGGGGACTTGGACTCAGCGACTCTGAGGATTCTGGGTAGGTTGAGCATTGGAAGTGACACGGAGGAATCGAGCATCCCTCAAGTCCTTCACAATGTTCCTGGCTCAGAGACTGAAGACGAGCTTCTCAACTCCGACTCCGACGCGACGGTCATTGAGGCGGGTAGTGCAGCAGTCCACAGTAGATCTGCTTCGAAAGAAGCGATGCAACGAAAGTTCTACAGGGCTGCTAAGAACTATCTGCTGAAAATGAAAACCGCAGACCCGACTACTCTTACTTCTAGGGACAAGGCTCTCATCAGGAAGCACACGAAGAGAGTGAAAACTTTTGAACGTCACTATGCCTCCAAAGCATCGACGAACGAAGTTGCCACAATTCTGCCTGCTTCCACGGATGAGGGTCTTAGCAAGGCAGGTCCATCCAACTCCAATGACGGGAAAAGCGACAAACGGGAGAGGGAAAGGGCAGGTAGAAAGAGGAGGAAAAGAGGCAGGAAGAATAGAGGGGATAGAGCTGAACCGTCCCAATCCAAGGTTGCTATAGGTGACAAACGGGATTGCGGTATAGGTGGAAGCAAGGGAGTGGAAGAAGGGGCAACGACGGTTAAGGCAGGTCCTTCCTACTCCAATGTCGTCAAAAGCGGCAAACAGGAGTGTGGAAAAGGCGGAACCAGGGAGAAGGTAAAGCGAGACAAGGTCAACCCAAGGTTACCTCAAACAGGGACCAACCTGGGGTTGACCACGGTTTCGAGAGGAGAACCTCCCTGTACAAAGATCTGCGGATGAGGTCGCTGCGAGTTGTTCGAAGCGTAGTAAGACCCGGGGGAGCTTCGAAAACTCAGCAGAAGTCGCTGCGAGTTGTTCGAAGCGAAGTAAAGCAGGGGGGAGCTTCGAAAACTCACCAGAGGAGTTACAAGTAGCCATTATAGACGAAACTGACCCAGACGGCTCTATGACGGGGAAAAAATGGCTGCTTGTAGAAAATGAGATCCTTAAAGCTATGATGGCTAGCGTCGAACACGGTGATCCCGACGATTGTGCTGGTTGGTGCTGGTTGGCAACAAGGAGTCAAAGTCGTCGGATGTGGATCGAAGAAATCCCTGGAGTTCCTGACCAAAACCATCGCCAGCATTGGTGAAATTTGGAAGGGAGCTTCACTAAAGGTGATCTCCAAGTCCACGCTTCCGCTTCGCCACAAGGTATCTGTATGGATTCCTCCTCCTGCTTTGCACGAGGATGAGCCTATTCAGAGGCTTTTGGCGGCGCAGAAAAAAGACGCCAAAATTCAGGAGTGGAAGCTGGTCAGGTCGCAGAAGAGTCACGGCAGCGAAGGAAAAATTCTTCTCTTTTCTGTAGGCGCTGCTTCCACGGGCTGGCTTAAGGAGCAATCGGACATGCTCAAATTTGGCCTCGGATCCATTAAGGTGAAGAGGCTGAACCAACAATAGCTGAGAGGAGGAGGAAGCTGCAAGTGATGCAAATCAACCTGCATCACTGTAAGGCTGCGACCGACAACTTGATGCTGTGCATGTCCGAGGAGAATGTAGATGTGGCCCTCATCCAGGAACCTTGGATCACCAACAACAAGATCCAAGGACAGATCCAAACAGTACGCGAGTTAGCAGAACATGCTAACTCAAGCAGGGCATTCCTGGTCATCGGTTGTGATGCTATCGCCCATCACTCGCAATGGGGCAGCAAAGACATCAACAAAAGGGGTGAGTCTTATTTTGAATTTATCTTTACCACAGACTTTATTCTATGCAATAGGGGCAATGGGCCAACATTTCAGAATAGAGTCAGGGAAGAGGTAATCAATCTTACTTTAGCTAGTAACTCTGAACAGATATAGTCGATAACTGGGAGGTGTCACAGAAGGAGTCGTTTTCCGACGACTTTACGATTCTGTTTACTATTGACTACGATCCCCAATTAAAGAAACATTATAGGAACCCATTAAAAACTAACTGGGAAAGGTATTCAGTCTGGATAAGCAGAAATATTTCAGACCCTGACACAGAATACCTCCCAACCGATGTATCTATTGACAATGCAGTCGAGTTTATAAGGGGAAAAATGAACCAGGCTTTCAAGAAGTTCTGCCCAAAGTCTCGAAGTCGCAAACCTGCAAATGCGAGTTGGTGGACCAGCGACCTCAAAAAGAGGCGATCAGAGGTTAGAAAACTTCACCGGAAGGCCATCTTAAGCAAACTAGAGCAGGACTGGACAATCTACAGATACATGCTAAATGCTTACACTAGGGATGTTAGAATAGCTAAGCGAACATCTTGGACAAAATTTTGCGAGTCCATTGAGGATACCAGTGAAGCCGCCAGACTTCGAAAGACGCTATCCAAAGACCCAACGGTCCTGGACGGATCCAAAAAGAGCAACCGACTATATCATACCCAGTGTGAGATTCGGCACACAATACACCACATCCATCCCCAGCAGACAAGAATGGGAAGAAACAGCTGCATAATCCTACGGCAATCTCCATTTATATACTGATGGTTCCAAAATGGAAAACGGAACTGGATCAGGTGTATACTGTTAAACGCTGCAAATCAAAGAGTGTTACAAACTCCCGGATTACTGTATCGTTTTTCAGGCAGAAATATATGCTATTGAAAAAGCTGCACAGGCTATTTACAGGAAAAATCTAACCCCCACAAGGGTAGCCAAGCGGCCATCAAAGCACTGAACAGTAAAACGACGAAGGCTCGAACGGTGCAAAACTGTAAACTTGCACTGAACAGTATCTGTAATACCCACAATGTCACTCTCTGCTGGGTTCCCGGACATAGCAATATTGAAAGGAACGACGCAGCAGATGAACTGGCAAGGCGTGGAGTAACGGCAAGTACAAACAGAGCTGACACAGATGTGCACATTCCAATTGGCGTCGCCAAAAGGAGTATAGATCTAAAAGCCAGAGATATTGCCAACACAAACTGGGCTTCCAGAGGTGACTGCAACATATCTCGAAGGATTTGGCCTGAGCTAAATGAGAAAAGAACTAGAAGCCTTCTGCTTTTGGTCAAACGGGAAATCCGGATCCTTGTTGGAGTTCTAACGGGTCATTGCCCCATTGGGGTAATGGCCAATAGAATAGGTATAACAGCGCCAGACTTCTGTCGGAGGTGCAAAGACCCGGAGGAAATAGAAACAATAACTCACCTACTATGCGAATGTCCAAGTCTACCGAATCGTCGACTCCGACATATTTAGATTTAGATTTAGATTTAGATTTATTGTTCAAAATATGTTGGCATATAAGAATTATTTCTTTTGAATGCCGCAAAAAAAGATAAATAACAATTAGATTTAATAATGATCAACTATCTTATTTTATAAATTATATAATTCAATAAAAATAAGTAAATAAAGTGAGTTTAAATTATAAAAAAACAGATAAAAATAATAAGAGGAAATAACATCAAATAATGTAGAATGAATTTGAAAGAGGACTTAACATATTTAAAATAAGTTATATAGAAGAAAACAGTAATTTGGGATCAAGAGGTTCATACTGCGGCTTGACCTGCAGAACTGAATTTTTTCAAAAAGATAGTGTGGGCAGCGCGAGTATAAAATCTTATGCAAAAATAAACAATTTCTCGCTTCAAGGTAGCGAAATGGGCAACAACCAAGTAATTTTGTCCTGAAAAAAGACACATGGCTAAACTTCTTTAATCCATAGACATAACGGGCGGCATTATTGAGAGCAACTAGGAGCTTGTGAGATGATCGTGAATCAAGATTGCTATAAACAACTTCCGAGTAAGTTATAATGGGCAACAGTAACTGCAAGAATAGTTTGCGTCTCGTTTCGGTGGGAATAAATGCCGCAGTCTTTCTCAGGTTTCTTAAGACGAAATAGATCTTACTCACACAAGAATTAATGTGATCTTCACAAGAGAGAGAAGAATTTATCCAGAAACCAAGATTGGTTGCCTTTGTTACAACTTTTAAGTCAATGTCGCTGAGAAAAATTGGGGGAAGATCGAGATTTGATAAGACAGTTTTAGAGATCGGTAAGACGTACGACTTAAGGGGGTTTAGTTTGAGTTGATTAGTACAAGCCCATTCCGTTACAATGTTCAAGTCTTCATTTAATCTAACACATAAGTCTTCTATTAACCCAACAGGTCTGGACAAATACAGCTGAAGATCGTCAGCATATGCATGCATTGTGACGTTGTTGCACTTGTCGAAAATGTCATTCAAGAACATAGTAAAAAGAAGAGGGCCAAGAACCGAGCCCTGAGGAACTCCATTAGATATATTCATATACGATGAAAAATTATTGCCTACTTTCACTCTCTGTCTTCTGCCGCTTAGATAACTATATAAAAGTCGAACTGAATTATTAGAAAATCCAAAGTTATACATGAGTTTAGTACAAAGTATATTATGGTTCACGGTATCGAAGGCTTTGGAGAAGTCTAGAAGGCAGAGCAGAGTGACATGTCCCTTATCGTATGATATTCTAACATCATCCAATATTTTTACGATAGCAGTAGAACAGCTGTGGCCAGGTCGAAAACCCGACTGATGATCTGACATAAGATCGAATGAATATATGTGGTTCGAAATCTGCTCCGCCATTATAGATTCACAAACCTTTGAGATTGAAGACAGCATACTTATGGGTCTAAAGTCAGCTGGCTCGCTAGCATTGGGTTTTTTAGCAATTGGAATTATAGTTGCTACCTTCCAGATTGCAGGGTAACACGAGGTTGTAAAGCTGTGGCTTATTATGTGTGCTAGCGGGCTGAGCACATGTGGAAGTAAGAGTTTCAGAAACTTAATGGAGATTCCATCTTCACCTGTAGCATTTGACTTTATTTTAGCTATAGAGCGTTCCACATCTGGTTCACTTACCGCCATAAAATTGAACTCTGTCGGGAAGTCAGAAGCAGATCTAGCGTAATTGGCCGCGTTGAAGGATTCATTGGGCTCCGAGCTTGAGATAAAGAAATCGTTTAGAATATTGGGATCTATTTGGGTAGAATCAATCACTTTATTGGAAATACCGATGCTTTTTAGATTATTCCACAACTGTTTCGAAGGTAGTGAGGGACTTAGCTTGGACAGATAAAAAGGTTTTTTTGATAGTCTGACGGCTGAAGTGGCTTCATTTCTTGCTATTTTATATACCTCCCAGTTCAGTGCAGAAGGATTTCGCTTCCATCTGCTGTAGGTTTTGCTGCGCTTTTTTAATGCCATTCGAACAGAGGACGTGAACCAGGGGCAAGAAATGTTTTTGATACGGCAAGTGGAACGAGGAACATGCTTTTCAAAGAGATCGGATATTTTATTTATAAAAAATTCTAACTTGTCGTCTACCGAGCTAAGATACCAACAATCACTCCAATTAATATGACACAAATCAATATAAAGGGATTCATAATCAATAGACTTGAAATTTCGATAGGAAAAAGTGGCATCAATAGCTTCTACTGAGAGATTAATGTCAAATGTACAGAAAATAAGATCATGGTCTGACACAAATGATAGTTGGTCGAAAAGCAATACTTATGATATATCTGAGACAACAAAAACATCAAGTAAACTTGGACATGCATTATTGGCAAACCTCGTAGGAGTAGTGTTGTTAACAACATGAAGACCTACTTGAGCCAAATTATCTATAAAATTCAAACAAAGATTATCATTTACAAGAATATTTAAGTTAAAATCCCCACACAAGATGAAATGCTGGAAATCTATGGCAAGGGAAGATATATCGGAGAGAAGAGGTTCTAAGCTGCAGTTACGGTTAGGGTTGTACACACACGAGAGAAAAACTTTCGTATTATTATTAAAAATTTCAACATTCAGATATTCAATATCTGAACCACTTGATTTACCTATCACTTTTACGTTGAGATGTTTTTTGCAATAGATTGCAACGCCACCGCCTTTTTTATTAGTTCTGTCGTGTCGAAATAGATTAAAATTTTTTATATTCAACAAAGAATCGCTTATATCTTCGTGAAACCAGGTTTCTGACACGCAAATAATGTCAACGGAAGAGTTTTCAAAAACATATTTAGCGCAGTCCATCTTAAAATCATTAAGACTTCTTGCGTTAAAGTGTACGATCTTTAGGCCAGAGCGTTGCTTGCAAAGAACACCAATCATAGCTTTATGATTTTCTTCAGTGCTAAAAAGAGTGTTATTTAATACTGACATGAAAAACTAAACATATAAAGGCACAACAAGCATTTAAGTTAGAAGAGAAAAAACAAAAGGTTAGAAGTGAAGAGAAAGAAGGATTGAGAAATTTATTAAAGTAATAGGTTATATAGACAAAGCATAAAGAAATAGAAAAAAGAGCATATATAATACTATTATAATTAAAAATCGCCACCTTCGGCATCACTTGCGTGGCTGTGCAGTTCATCGATGGAATTAGTTTTGATTCTCTCACCATCCTTCTGCAGTCTGATGAAGATTGAACCACGAAAAGAAAAGGCGTTGTAGATGGTTTTTGCCCGTTTGCAGGCAATCGCTGCTTGAAGAATGTTGCGGGCTTCGACAGGAAGGCTTTCATGCAGAAATACATTGCCATCCGATTCAAGTCCAGCATTACGAATATTAACTGCTTTTTTTGTACGCCTGCGATACTCCCCAAAAGCCTTTAGAGTTCGATTCCGATCGGAGTTGGTGTAGAACTTCACAATCACCAAAGGGTTCGAGATATTTTCCTTAGCCTTCACCCGGAAAATATCTTTTATTTGCGGTGATTGAAAATCAATAGATCGGCAAATAAGATTAAAACTGCTCTTAAGATGTTCTCCCTGAGAAAACGGCAGTCCAAACAAAACAGCGTCTGAGCTGTAGTCTATGGTATTGTTGATGTTGTTGTTGTTGTTGTTGTTGTTGTTGTTGTTGTTGTTGTGGATAGTTTTATTTAAAAGGTCCGCAAGCTCGTCGCAGCGAGTTGTAAGAGCACTAAGGTCGTTTTGGAGCGCTGATATTTTATTGTCACTCTCAAAGAATTTAGCGTTGGTGGCCGCAACCTCTCTTTCTAAGCTACTGAATTTGGTGGAAAAGTCGGTCAAGAGTGATTTGAAGAGCTTATCGGTGTGCTGTTGTAGACGTTCCTCGGAGAGCCTCAGTTCATCTCTTGTGTTTGCCTTCAAAAGTTCTTGCAAGGCTCTGAGTTGCACACCAAGCAGATCAACGCTGCCGCTAGCAGATTTTGGAGTGCCTTCAGATTTTGTTGTTCCTCGGGGAGCAAGCTGCTCTCGCTGTTGACGCGTTAACATAGGTGAGGGCGACATCAGCACAAAAGAAAAGAGAATCTTGAATATTGGTTTGCAACGAGATCTGTTTAAGATAACAACAATTAGCGCGCACTTTCTTTTGTTTACTTTTTTAGTTTTTTGTCTTGCAACAACTTCGTACACAGATTTAATGGGGGAACATATTTTATATATGGGGATACAATATGGGGAACAGATTTTTCAAAGACTTGGAAGAGTTGGTGAACACACCACTGCTAGACATCTGGAGGTTCATAAAAAGCACAGGATGGTTTGAGGAACAAATCGGAACAATGGTTTAACTTGGTACCACAATTATAAAAAGGGATTCGCAATGGACCTATAGGCCCCCGCGGAAGCGCCGGTAACGGTGCACGACCCTTCTTACCTAACCTAAACAAATATAAATAAACACAAATAAATAGCAATAAATATATATATAAATATTCGTAACAACCCAGGAGGAAAGTGAGCGCTCCATTAGCACATCTGAAGGGCTTCAAAAAAACAGTAGAGCGCTTCATTCTCCTTGTGTATAGCGCATTGTTTAACATAGTCATGTCATTAGATGTGAGCTCTCTGCTCCCGCTGTAGAAAATATGAAATCGTAGCAAGAGCCTAGTGCTTTGTTCTCCTTGTATTTTATATAAAATCGTAGCGAGAGACGATCGGTTTGCTCTCCATATAGTTGGAATGAAAATGTAGCGAGTACCGAGCGCTTTGTTCTCCATGTAGTTGATATAAAAATTTAGCTAGAACGAAGTGCTTTATTTCCTTTATAGTTCATATCGTAACTTTCATATCGTAGTTCATACCGTAATTTACACTTAAAATATATCTTTTAGTCAACTTCTTATTTGCCACAAAATATATTACTTTTATTTTTTTTTCGAACGGAAGCGCGCACACTTTAAACTATTCACTTTATTCACGTGGAATTTTTAGTTTTAGAAATAATTTTTTTTTGACATTAACATCAAATACTGTTTTTCAAGTGCAACGTTATCGTTACGGAGAGTGCTCGCTATATAAAGAGCACTTTTTGCAAGGGAAATGATTGGAATCTTTTGCTGAGAAGTTAATACTGTCGCTGTTTACGTTTGATAGGCAATCAGCTGTTTTTGTGCTTGAAACTCGCTAGAAGTCGTTTCCGTACTTTTGACACTGTTTTCAAATTTAATTTTAATCTCTCAGATTGAACTTTACTCAACAATGGCTGCAAAGAGCACTCAAGTAGTAAAGTAGCATAAAATATTTTTTCCCCCTAAAATGGTGACCGCTCAGGGAACATAATGTGTTTGCACTTTATGCTACATGCAGGGTTGGATTTTTCAGTACAATTACTCTTTTTCAGTACAATTTTATTATAAAGTGTACGTTAGTACCACGAAGACATTTTTAGTACATTTTTATACACTTGATCTTCGTTATATCGACTTTCTTTGCTTTTTTTTTTAATTTCATAAAGTTTTTAGTGACTTTTTGTGCATTTTTGCAACCAGGCTTACAACACACTCAAGCGCCCTGCCACCCTGATCAACATTTATATACGAGTAATATTGCAGCCGGTTTTGTCAATTTCACAATCTTCAGCAAATGTTGAAAGATATTTCCTATCCAAAATTTAATCAAAACAAGGTGCAGAAATCGTCTGTTTGTTGATTCAGTTTCTTCTTTAATAAAAACAAAAGATTTGTTAAAAGCCACTGGGCAATGTTGCTATAACATAAAAATTTAAAGTGTTGTGCATTTTGAAAATATTTCTGTTGAAGGATTTTTTGGTTAAATTTTAAAAAATGAATGTACACTGCTCTTTTTATTTAGCTTTATTAAATTGTTTGTCAAGTTTGCTAATTTTTATTTATTTTAAATAAATTATTAAATACATAATTATAAAAAAATTAGTACAATTTGATGCCAAAAAGTACAATTTTTATTTCAGTTTGGTACAATTTTGGAAAAGTCATATTTCCCATCCGTGACTACATTCCATTCAGCTCAAAAGTTGTGCAACAGCAATGTGTATTAAATAAGGGACGCTAATAATGAACGATCTCTTTCTTAGCACTTTTTTGACAGATGATGCTTTTCAAAGGAACTGTCTCTTCTACCTGGGATAATATTATCATGATCCAAAGATCTTTCTTCTTTTTGCGATATTGCTTAAGAATTAATTTCCTTGAGCTGTGCTCTACATAAAAAGCACTAACATTCAGCAGTATTATTTGTCAATACAATAATATCAGCTTCATCAACCATAGTTAAATTCATTCTAAAATGAACCTTTATATTTTGATTTTCCTAGAGTTTATACTCTCCTCTGTTTCCTTAATAAGGTTTGAGTTTTCTTTAATAAAAATCAGTTTTAGGGGTCAATAGAACCGCGTAAAAAAATGTTTTTTATTATCCCAATTAACATTTTCATCTGAACAATTTAAAAATTTTAAGGGTACTACAACAACAAATAAAAACTCGTCCGTTGAACTGTCATCAGTAAATTTTTGCTTATAAACACTGCCATCAAATCTCTACGCTCTCCTAATCCGAACGGATTTCGAACAGACTTTGGCGACCCATGGTGAAATTAAATAAATTTGACAAGCGCACAATGTGCGATTTGACCAATCTGGGCGGAAAAAAATATAATTTCTTGTGATATGATTCCTTGGCTTAGTTTAAAAAAAAAATTGTTCCGAAGTTGGAGTCTATCTCAAACACCCCCTTAATTACAGGATGTTTCATTGATTTGGAAAATTCACGCTTTATGTTTTGACTTTGAAACACTAAATTGTATTAGAACAACACAATATTTTGTGTTTTCTCTGTTATTAGCAATAATGCCTATTTAGAAGAACTTGAAGGCTTTTAGTTTTTCAAAGAAAATCCTATTATTTTTTTATTAAAAAGCTGTAAAAACCTAAAAACAAATTGTAATATATGAGCTTGCTTTTGTAATATATGAGCTAACCACAGGGTCCGAATTTGAAAATGCAATATTTTCATTCATATTATTCAGCTTGGTTCTCGATTTCATCCTAGAGTGGTCCAGCCTAAATTTTATTCCACCCTTCCATCAAAGTGTAAGCTGAATTTATCTTTTCTTATTTATGGTTATTTTCCATTGCTAATTGAAATAAAACCTAAATTTACTAAGCGGCTTCATTTTAAAACATTTGACATGTTTTTTTGACAAAAAATGCTTTTTTTGGAGGGTTTTTTTTTACTTTTGTCATCAAAGATTGATAAAATCTCACACTATGAAACGTAGCGAAAATTTGTAAACGTAACGTTCACCAAGCGTCGAACGAAAAATTTTTGAATTAATTGTCAAAACGTCAAAAGTTCAAAGTTGGTTCATCTTATTAAAATTGTAACTAGTTTGAAATTGTTGCTTTGTTATTGTATTGAAAAATGTAGAAACCCAATAAGCCACAAAACGAGCTCGGGTTAGTTTCGGAATAGTAGCGAAACCGAGAACTCGGGTCAGATATCTTTTAATCGATTCAAGTCCGAGATGAATCCGAGAATTTTTAAAATAGCGAAAACATTTTAATATAAAATTTTTGGTAAAATGCTTAAAAAAATTACCCTTAAAGCCACCAATCGTAATTTGATCATAATTTTTTTTTAGTGTTCCACAAATGCTTTGCTCTACTTGCTATTATAAATTTGAGTACCTACAAAGTTGTAGTTTTTTCTTTGACTTCCGCTTAGTTTTATGTAAGAAATTTTCATATATAAATACACTGAATTTAATTAATGATCCAATATTTCGAACATCGTTCGCCAAATGTTGCAAGCAATGCATATTATAGGTCAAAACCTTCATAATAATCGATTTGGGTAAGTAATGAAAATTAAAAACAAATGTTGTTTCAAAAACGAATTGCTAAAATTATTTGAAAACGATTTGCTAATTTTTAAATTCTCGTTTCGCAAGGATTCGATTATATTGAAAATCTCGTTTCTGGAATGAAGTGTGCATTCCCCCGCTCTCGAATTCAATAGCAAATCGAGAACGAACTTCGTTTTCGAAATGAATATCCGAGATCTCGGTTTTACCTCGAATCGAAAAGAATTTCTTTGGTTTATTGGGAACTTATAATAAAAATAATAAAATGAAATAAATAAATGAAATGAAATGAAAATAATACAATACAAGTGAAACTGCAACAATTGCAATATTGGCTTAATATTTGATAATGACTTCGGGAAAACTTCACGATTTGAATTTTAATCACGAATTGGGATATCGAATTTGAAGTAAATTTTTTTTCCATCAAAGTTCTCTTACAATTTGGGTTCGAAGTAAAAAATAATGGATCTTAGAAAACTCGAGAAAATTCTACTTACTTTAAGAGATATAGACTAGATGCTTTTGGCAACGTCGCTAACTCATGGCTGCCACACTTCCCGTAACATAGCTGCCGTAACATAGCTGCCACACTGAAATACTCCAACTACAAAACATCGCTCACGAAACTATAGATTAAGATCATAAAAAATTAAAAAACGAATTGACCATTTCAGTCCTTAAAAGGACATTGACCGGTCTTCTTATGATCAATTGTGTTGTGCGTGTTATAAAATGTTTGAACACAAATTATCGAGAGCTGGACCTAAAAGGTCAATTAATGTCGACATCGATTATGTTCTCAAGAAGCTTTACATTGCAGTTTTTACTCTCTGAGGCTTAACTCTCTGCAGAGAGGTGACAGCCGAACAGAAAAATTAATTCGATTGAAAAAACATTCTGTGCCAGGTGGGATTCAAAGCCGAGCTCAATCGCATGCCAGCCGCGAACCTTAACCTTAATTGGAATATGTAATTGACGTTGAAATTCTATTTTGAATTGTGGCTTTTTGAATAACAAAAATGTGCATTAATTTCTACAAATGTGGCCTACATCAATGTACGTCACAAGTGTTAACTGACGCTTCGAACTTACTAAACTGAAAAATTAATAAAAAACTAGTAGGGAAGAGAGCTTCGGCAGGGTACCAAAGCTAAAGTATCCTCCCTGCACTCGTATTGAAGTATCTTTTAAGTCTTTAGCCAAAACATACACGATGAAATTCAGTTTTATATGACTTTTGATGACTTCACTTTCTATGGGAGGTAGGCGTGGATTTCATCCAATTTTTTCAAATTTCATAGCCAAGTTTTATATTAAATATCAATGCTAACGTGAAGCTAAATTTGAAGACATTTCTTTAATTTTTGTGGATTTTTAAGAGAATTTTACTGTAAAAATTAAGCCACTCTGTATGGGCAGGAGGCGTCTTCAGGTATTCATCCGATTTGGCTCATTTTCGAGCTTGATCTTCACTTTTTTAAAAAAGCTTATATTTTAAATTACATCACGAAAGCTTTTAAATTACGGCTGTAATCGTATCGACAGACAGACAGACGGACAGACAGACTGACAGACGATATCGACTCAGGTGATGATGCTGATCAAAAATATTTATATTTTTCTATACGTACCACGCCTCCTTATCAGCGTAACAATCGGAATGACAAAGTCAATATACCCCTTGCGTAATACGCGTTTGGTTACAAATATCCGTACATAATTATATATATGAATGAAATAACTGATGTACTGAATGAAATTGCAACATCTGTCACGACTCAATATAGAACACTGTAGCAAACAAGAAATAGCCAGTTTACACGACATTAAAAATATGGTAAAGGAATAATATCGCATTTTTGTTTTATTTTAGTCTCCCTAAGTTATTTAATATTGTTCTTATTTCATGTAGAAAGAGATATTTTTTATTTCATAGAGGCATATGAAATTTTTTTCAGTAAGTAAGTGATGGAGTTCTTTTTTAGTAAAAATGAAATTATTTTGTTATGGTCCGAAAAATGTTCGACCATGACACAAGAATCGATTTTGAAGATTATTACCATTCGAGCAAGACCAAAAAAACTCAAAAAATGAATGGGCCTTACGACCTCTTGCAGGAATGGTAATAGTCCCCAGCAGAGAACTGCACAAGCCTACTTGAAATCGATTTCAAGTACTTGCTTAAAATACAAGTTCAAGCTAGCTTGAGCTTGATAGTTTTCAATCAAGTCTGACTTGTGATTGAAAATAAATAAGGCCATGACAGCTTGCGACTTGCAAGTATGCTAGCTTACAAGCGAACGGCACGAAGTCCCAAGTAAAGGAAAAATTGATGCCTTCGGCAAAAAGCTTGAAAAGCTTGAAATTGGAGGCAAGTACCCAATATAAAAACAAGTATCCAAAAACTGCAATGAGCTTGTGTAGGAAAAGCTTAAGCGTATTTGGACTTCTAAGAGTTCTGTGGACTCCGTGGTTGGCAGTTTTAGGAGGTAGCTGATTTTGAAATTGATGTAACAATTTAAATTCAAGATGGCGAATAGAGTTGCCACCTTGATTTTTTTTTATTTTTGCGAATTCTTGTTATTTTGAATTTCTGACAACGGATTTGATTTCGAATCTAATATCACAGTCTTAAAATTTAAGATGGAGGATAGGCTTGCCACCTAAATTTTCTCCATAGTGTTGCCACCTAGTAAAATGTATTTTTAAGAGTTTTAAACACCATTTAACAGTGTTAAGGGTCGCTGACTTCGAATCTGATGCCAGAATTTTAAAATTCAAGATGATTATTAGTGTTGCCACCTAAAATTTTTTTATTGTCACGGATTCGGTGCTTGAGCAAACACTAGGTAAAAATGTGTCCCTGAGTCCGAATCCTTTGCCAGAATTTCAAAATTGTGTAATTTTTTTATAACAGTGTTGCCACCTACCAAAATGTATTTTTAAGAGTTTTAAATATAATTTAATAGTGTTAAGGGGTCGCTGACTTCGAATCTAATGTCAGAATTTTAAAATTTAAGATGGTTAAAAGTGTGCCACCAAAAATTTTTTATTTTGACGAATTTGGTGCTGGAGCGAACAATAGGTAAAAATAGGTACCCCATTTGCTATATGTTTAAGGGGGTCCAGAAACACGTGTTTGACTTACAATTTGACTTGCAGTGGACAGTTAAACACGTGTTTCGACGTGTCCCCCTAAAAATGTAGCAAATGGGGGGCTGATAGACCCCTCTATTTGTGCGTCTCAGAAATGCTACCCCCCTTACAAACGCCCAAAAAATGGTTATTTTGTACCTATCTTGCTTCCCCTTCGAGATATGGCACTTTTTCTACTTTTTCGAAGATTTTTCGAGGATTTTTCGATATATTTAAATTTTTTGTTGTTCCATATCTCGGGAGGGTAGCAAAAGAGGTAGCAAAAAAAGTAACCATTTTTTGGGGGTTGATAATGAAGGAAGCATTCTTGAGATACACGAATAGGGGGATCTATGTGCGCCCATTCGCCATATTTTTAGGGGTGAACGTCAAGACAAGTGTTTAACTGTCGGCTGTAAGTCAAATTGTAAGTCAAACACATGTTTCCGCCCCTACCTAAAAATATGGTGAATGGGGGCACATCAACCCCCTATTCGCGTGTCTCAAAAATGCTTCCTCCCTTATCAACCCCCAAAAAATGGTTACTTTTTACCTATTTTGCTACCCTCCTGAGATATGGAACAACAAAAAATTTAAATATATCGAAAAATCCTCGAAAAATCTTCGAAAAAGTAGAAAAAGTGCCATATCTCGAAGGGGAAGCAAGATAGGTACAAAATAACCATTTTTTGGGCGTTTGTAAGGGGGGTAGCATTTCTGAGACGCACAAATAGAGGGGTCTATCAGCCCCCCATTTGCTACATTTTTAGGGGGACACGTCGAAACACGTGTTTAACTGTCCACTGCAAGTCAAATTGTAAGTCAAACACGGGTTTCGGGACCCCCTTAAACTTATAGCAAATGGGCGCCTATTTTTACCTATTGTTTGCTCCAGCACTAAGTTCGTCAAAATAAAAAAATTTTAGGTGGCAACACTATTAACCATCTTAAATTTAAAATTCGGACATCAGATTTGTAGTCAGCGACCCCTTAACTCTGTTAAATGATATTTAAAACTCTTAAAAATACATTTTGGTAGGTGGCAACACTGTTATAAAAAAATTACACAATTTCGAAATTCTGGCAACGGATTCGGACTCAGCGACCCATTTTTACCTAGTGTTTGCTCTAGCACCGAATTCGTGACAATACAAAAATGTTAGGTGGCAACACTAATAATCATCTTGAATTTTAAAATTTTGACATCAGATTTGAAGTCAGCGACCCCTTAACACTGTTAAATGGTGTTTAAAACTCTTCAAAATGCATTTTACTAGGTGGCAACACTATGGAGAAAATTTAGGTGGCAAGCCTATCCTCCATCTTAAATTTTAAGACTGTGATATTAGATTCGAAATCAAATCCGTTGTCAGAAATTCAAAATACAGTCTAACCACGATATAACGATCCTCAATATAACGATTTCCTCGGTTTAACGAATTTTTTGAAATCCCCTACAACGCTCCATAAAATCTAATATAAAATAAACCTCTCTATTACGAATACATTTGCCAAAAACCTCGTTATAACGTTTTTTATATGAAACAGATACACACACAATTATTGTGTTTGCAACGACAACGTCTCCAGAAAATCAACATTTGCAGTAGCCAGCAGCATGCATTAGAGTAACGGCTGAAATATTCGAAGAAAAATTGATTGTCGCCAAGAGCTTGTATGCTTGTTGCAGCAGTTGTTGTTACAATCTAGCTGGTTAACAATTTTTCAATAGACTATCATGCTGTTTGATGCTTAGAAAAGTAAGCACTGCTAGTTGTCGTTGCTGTTTGTATTAAAGTTGTAATGGCTGAGAGAAAAAGAGATGTTCCTTCACAATAGCAGAGAAGCAAAAAGTAATTAAGTATGTCAACGAGAATCCTACAATAAAAAAAATAGACATCGCAAAAAAGTTCAAAATTCCTGCTAGTACATTGGGCACAATTTTAAAGAGCAAAGATAAGTTTTCAGAAGAAAGTGGGCTGCCTTCAAACAGTAAAAGATTTAAAACATGTGAATTAACGGACGTAGAGGAATGTGTTTTGAAATGGTTAAAGCACTGCCGAGCCAAAAATGTGCCAATCGGAGGCCCTATTCTTCAGGAGAAGGCTCAGCAGTTCGCAGCAGAATTAGGGCATGCAGACTTCCGCGCGAGTAACGGGTGGCTTCAAAACTTTAAAAAAAGAAACGAGATTATTTTTAAAAAAATATGTGGCGAAAGTGCTAGTGTCGATGAAGAAGTATGTGAGGAGTGGAAAGACAAACTTGAAGAGCTGACCGAGGGATATGAACCCGAAAACATATTTTACATCGATGAAACAGGACTTTTCTACAAATGTTTACCTGACAAAACATTATCATTCAAAAGGGAAAAATGTCATGGTGGGAAAAATAGCAAACTTCGTTTAACAGTCTTGCTAGGAACAAATAGTACCGGGACATACAAACTTAAGCCACTCATCATTGGGAAATATAAAAAACCACGATGTTTTAAAAATGTTAACAATTTGCCAACAGACTACACTTCAAACTCTAAAGCGTGGATGACCTGTGATATTTTTAACAATTGGCTTAAAAATCTTGACGAAGAGATGAAGAAAAAGAAGAAAAACATTCTTATGTTCATGGATAATTGTACTGCACATGGAGACATTCCTAATCTGACAAATATAAAAATAAAGTATTTGCCCGCAAATACTACTTCGAAACTTCAACCACTAGACCAAGGCATCATTCAGAGCTTCAAAGTGCAGTATAGAAAAGAAGTTGTCAGACAGTTCTTGCTGATATTGAACAACAAACGCCCACTACAATTGACATATTACAGGCTATGTGGATGTGTTCCAAAGCTTGGAATCAAGTCACTGAAAAAACTATCTCAAATTGCTTCAAGAAGAGTGGGTTTAAAGTTCCATGCGATGATGAGGAGGATGACTTGCCACTTGCGGAACTTACTAGAACCTGGCAAAGAGTTCAAGAAGAATTGAACATTCAAGCGGCTGAGTTCGAAGAGTTTGTAACCTTTGATGATGATTTAGCCGTCTGTGGAGTACTTACTGATGCTGAAATAGTCAAATCTGTATTGCCAGTTCCTAATGAAGAAGCGGAAGAAGACGAGGAAGAAGTTATCGAAAACCAGCGAGATTTTACAGTAAAAGATGCCCGTAACGCTCTACATGTAATAAAAAGTGTATTTATCAAAAAGAGTGGTTTGAGTGATGGTGTAATCAAATCCATCACGGAATTAGATTGCGCTTTGGATTTGATAACTTGCACCGGCTGTAAGCAGACCTCAATTAATGACTTTTTTAATATTGAAGACAAACCAAATGAAGACTAAGCTACCAATAGCACTTTATTGATTTTTTATGCTTTCTTTTTTATATGTATGGATAATTTTTTTTATAAACATAACCCATTGAACTGACTACTTATGTGCCTTATTTTTATTGCATTTCATTGATTATTTATGTTTTTTTTTATATGTATGAATAATTTTTTTTTATAAACTTAACCCATTGAATTGAATACTTATGTGCCTTCTATTTATTGCATTCATTTTGAATATTTTATAAATGAACACTATTTTTGTATTAAATAATACTATTTTTTAATTTTAATATTACACAATACAGTGTTTTCTTTCAAATGTGACTTGCTTTATTAGCGAAAATCGTTGGGATATGACACGGTAAGCAGATGATGATTAATTTACAAAATTTTGTATTACCTCGTTATAACGAATATAAGGGCAACTTCACCTCGATATAACGAACCTCATTGTGACGAATTATTCGATATAACGTTTTTTTAATAATCCCCTTGAGATTCGTTATATCGAGGTTAGACTGTAACAAGAATTCGCAAAAATAAAAAAAAAATCAAGGTGGCAACTCTATTCGCCATCTATTCGAGCTTACAAGCTTTTGCCGAACCTTTCAAGCTTTTCAACTTTCTTTCCCGACATAGTAAGCCTCAACAAGCAAGCCAACGAAAAAGCTTGGATATGACTTGTAATTGTTTGGTATTTTTATAAGCAGGCCAAAGCTTGCTTTTTCAAGTTTGGGTACATACTTGAATTCAAGTACTTGAAAAAGCTTGAATTTCAAGTAGGCTAGTGTAGTTCTCTCCAGCATCGATTTCGGTGCTATAGTCGAAAATTTTTCTGTCATAATCTTCAAATCCACTTTTTGCATTATGACTGAGGGTGTTACGTACGTCCGGGCCTCGGCTGTTATGATGAATACTAAAAAAAAGTGAATTTCGAGTTGTGAAGGGTTTTCCAAGTTAAGGGTAGCTTTATGTAATATAAGCGATTCTGAAGGCGTTTTTTGGAAGAATACTACAAAAAAACGGTAAGAGATATTGACATAAAGTTTTTTTTTAATTGATTTTAGCAATCACACTGGTAAACACTGTTTTTGTCACACGAACATTATGATAAGTTTTGTTCATTTTGGTGTGCAATTTATAAAAATTTCGTTTCAATCACGTCCAGTTTTTTTTGTGAGAGCTACATATTTATTTCTGGCCACATATACATGTCTTTTTTTTAATAACTTCATTTAGACGACTGTAGGAGACTCTCATATAGAGTACCAAGCCAACCACTATTGCCATTTAAATTAATACACTATACTTGGAATAATTCTATTTTATGCTCCAAGTAATTTTTCATGTTTTCACTCAATATTATATCATATCATTTACTTGCACTTTCTTCTTTCAGACTTGATTATGTTCACATGTGCATTTATTTCTTTATCTTCCCTGTAGGAAAATCAACTAATTTAAAAGTAGTTGATAAAGTAGTTTTTTGTCAACCACAACTAGTTGAAATTCTGACTTTTTCCCATAGAACGAACTAACTTATTTTGTATGGTGATGTCCGCTAAATAAGTCAATTGACTTTCGTCTGCATATATTTTCAACTACTTGTTAAATTAGTTATATTTATATTATTTTTTAATGACTTTAAAACAACCAATTGAAAAGTATTACTGATGGCCTAAAGTTAATAATATTTGATGAAATAACAGGGTTAAATACATATAAGCTTGTAATCTAATAAAAATTTGCAATTAAAACATGTCAAAATCATAGTAGTTGCCGCCTTAATACAATTCAAAGTAGTTCATATACTGGTTTATTTTAAACTAGTTTTTTAATTAGTTGTTTTTAAAAACAAGTTAGTTCGTTCCTATAGGGTTATTACACTCAAATCATTATAACACATGATTGTGCCATTTGTATTTTATTCACTCACACGCACTATGTAGTTATATTAACACTTTAGAACATATGATTTTGTTTACATTATTTCACTCAATCAGAAAAAATGCTAAGTGCACTCAAAAATGTTATGTATTATTTTAAAACTAAAGTACCGTTATTCTACTATATAAACAAAGGAATTTGCCAAATAACGTCATTAAGTAAAGTCACAGTTAAGTCTAAAGCTGCCTACTTAATCTAAATGACGAACAAGGCAAGAGGTTCTATCAGGACATTTCGTTAATGGAAAAGTGCTATCAAGGAAAATGGAGTCCAGGAATGCAAGCAGATTATTGTTGGAGACTTAAAATAGACCTTTCAGAAGTCAAATATTCACTAAAATTATAAGTATTTATTCTATATTAAGCAATAATTTCTCTAAATATAGCTGATGTTTGTACTTTTTACGAAAATATTGTATTGATATCACAAGGAAACCTGACGTGTTAATTTTTTTCATTCACATATTATTGCTTGGTGGCCCTAGTACATTCAAAAGATGATGTAAGGGTGATTCCACGGTAACTCATGTTACAATTGTACTATCTATGATGACTAGTTAAGTTCGCATACCATATTCTATTTACCAAACACTAAGCTCCTCAAAGAAATTTAATTAATAATTAAAACAAAGAATGAGTGTATAATTGTATTTAAATTTTTGCGTGTTTAGTTTCTTGTAATTTCTTCAGCAATTAATGATAACTCACGATACATTTGGTGACTTTTGTTTTCGAGTTAGTATGAAATTGAACAAAAGTCTGTTCTGTTAAAATATAAGAATAATTTAATCACCAAATAAGTTTTTAATGAATGTTAAATCGAGATCACACGCAGTTTTCTTGCATTTGTTAAAAATTTTTATTATCCGAGTTAAATAATGTTCACTCACGTTACACAGATTATGGTAACTCATGTTACAATTTATTCGAACTTTAATTTGACATAATTTTGGACACTGAAAGAAAAATTTGGGTAATGATCATAATACTTTAAAATAAGCCTAACATATTTCTTTTACAACAGACAACGGTACGTCATCATCTGAGTTGTCTGATTCATTCGATTTACGTATATATACTGTGTGAAACAGTTTTTTCTTTTAATAACTTATTTGATTCTATTATCGAATCGGTGTTTACAACTCTGTTAACAGTATACACATGAGCGTAGCCAGAATTTTGTTTAGGGGGGAAAGGGGGATATTTATGTGACTTATAAATAAATAAAAAAATGTGTCAGCCGTATCTGTATGAACTACCCTCTTATCAGTAAGTCGTGCCAAATACTCATATTATTTTGAGCCTACCATGTCGCATTTCACTGGAAACACCAAAAAAAATTTAAAATTTTGTTAACGAGTGTTATTAAGGTACATAAAAAGAAATACGTTTTTTTTATTTTTTTTTTTTGACGTCTTGTGCGTGCACGTTACGTTATAATGAAAAAAATTTATTTGTAAACACTTATGTCGAGGTAGTGACTTCGAGTTTTTTTTTTGAAAATTATTGTTTGTAAGAATATAATGCGTGTATAAAGTTGATTCTTTAAAAAATGGGTGTAAATTTGAGTACATAACGAGCTGTTAATTTATTTTCAGGCTCATTTTTAAAAAAGGGCAAAGTCACTCTCACAGAAATTACTCAGAAAATATGCATATAAATTTTATGTCAGTATGTTAAATATTATTTCAATCGGTGCAATAGATTTTGAGTTAACATGCAAGCAAATTTCAAAAATCCCATTTTGAAAAAACGTATATTATATAACTATATAAATATTATATATTATGTATAATATCATATATACAATAGAAACCGGTATAAATGAAAAAGGAGGATCCCAGCGAGAGATTACAATTCTATTCAAATTGATGACCCCAGGTGTTCGACGGCGCACCCTAGATACGCTTATAAAAATATTTCTGGTTAAAATTTAAAAAAAAAAATTATATGAAAAAAAAAATGTAATCCCGTAAGTTAGGAATAATATCGTAATATACATAAATTTTACGTGTACTCCGCATAAAATGTATACGCAGGGTAAGACTGCCTTAAAAATATCTATTATACACTATTGCTCAGAATATAAGCACAAAATTGAATAATCTTTTAAAATTTTAGTTCAGTTATTTTCACATTTCGCAAGAATTAAATTGTGCTCTTGAAATTTAAAACACAATTTGAAATCTTACATTTAGGAAACCTCTATTTATTCTCTATTTTAACAACATTCTATTAACCAACATTCTCTATTTTATTAAGGTATACTCGTATTAGCCCATGCAGATTAGTTTTTGGTTTGTTCACAGATATTGCAAACTTATTAAATCAGCCAGTAGCTTTAAGCTGTTTGCTCAGCTGGCACTATACGCACTTTGAGCTTATTTCATATGATTGTATATGCAGCGTTATTCAACTTTCCTTGTCTGTTAGGCTCAGTCTTAAACAGTATTAAATAGCAGAAAATAATCTGTTATCATTTTTCAAGTTATTCGGGTCATTGCAACGCATAATCTGGATATTGGAAATTAGCATGTAACTAACTTTCTTCTTAATTTTGGTAACAAATTTTTAATAACATAGAAAAGACGACAAGTGACCAAAATTCTTTACATAAACTCTCGAGTAACACCGGTTATATCAGCTAGTATAGTAGAGGCGAGATTTTCGATCTTACTTAATGTGACCAACTACTTTTGGTGAAATTTCGAAATGGATTCCGAAATCTGGATCAAAATTTCGGAATGATATACAAGTATTTTTATTCGTTATTTTGACCACTTTTGTGATTTTAATAAAGTTTAAAAGAATGGAGCCAATATGCGAGCAGAAATCAAACATTAAAATAATTTCCTGACAAAACCACATTTAATTAAAAAGTACGAGCTTTCGTTTTGAAGCTGAATTTATTTTTCTCAGCAATTTCTTCAGGTATTTTAGGGCTTTATTTTAGCAATTAAAAGAACTCCAAGCATGCTTAGCAAATTATTTATATTGGGAAATTAAATTATACTTGTATTTCAGATATCTGGAAAACAAATCAGCTCCTAATCAGCTCAATCATGAACAATTTTCTCTAATGGGAGTCAGAAAAAGCAGTTTTCATTTTTAAGATAGCAAATAGAGACATCAGATAGCAAAGGTTAGATAAAAACTGGCGGGTGATGAACAAATTTGCACTAAACACCTCAAAGCTGTGAAGTGCTGTTGTAACTCATAAAGACGGAGACGTTTTTTTATGGCTTTTTTAATAGTATTGACTTCAATCTAACATTAACAGAACATGAGGCAATACCTTTTCTCCCGAACTTTCCTGCCCTTTTTTTATGGTAAATATGTGGACGAAAAAAAAAATAAATTACAATTTGCGTTAAAAAATCAAGTGACTCATCCAAAAGTATGCCATTGCCACTCTCGCCAGATTAGGTGATTTACCGTCAGTTGGGTGGTATATTCTTTATTTGACTTAATTTCTTTTTATTTATAATTTATCTGAGAGAAATTTCAGTATATTTCGGAATAGAAAATATTTCAGTAAAGAAAATTTCGGTATTTCGAAGCTTCGTTTTGGAACACCGGAACTTGCTCTAAAATTTTGGAATGATTCCGATTTTTTTCGGAACGGTTGGTCACATTAATCATATTACAAGTGTTGCACCTCCGATACAATTTTTATACTCAAAAGTTGTATACTTATATAACGATACTCACACTCGTTTAGTATTTGGAATAAATTTACATTTGAACTTAACTATTTTTAAGTGATAACGAAAAAATTCGACAATAAGCATAGAATAAAAAAAGGGAATTTTTGGGATGAAGGAAGGTTACTGTTGATGACCGCACTCCTTCTTTTGTGGTAATTAAGATATTTGGAATTGACGTAATTTTAATTTTAAGAAAATAAAGATATTCTGAAATTTCGGTTAACAACTTATATTATACCACAAATTAATATTGTGGGAAAACAAGTGTGGTTCGATAAGAACTATAATCACCTTCCATACAAACTTTACTTCTTTTTTGCAATATGGTCTCATATGTAAATAAAGATATTGTGTGCAAAGCATGCTTCAATATTATTAATTTCACTAATAGATCTTCAATAATATTTAAAGTAATTCACAATCTTAAATTGCCTTATCTTTACTTGTGTGTGAAGTAATTCAGAGGAAGTAATAAGCATTGTCATAAGATCTAAATTTTGAGACTTTCTACTCATTTTTCTCATGTGGCTTAACCGAAAGTCTTAATTATCTTAATTTTTTTATTCCTGGGCTTCCTATGATAACTCACATATGGGGGAAAAAAATTATATTTTATGATATTTTTACCACGAACTAACACTTTATGAAGAGATACTGACAAGCATTTCCAGCCTCTATATAATTTATTATTTAGCTCCAGAGTTTGTGAAGCATACATATGAAGTTTCTCTGCTTCAATTACTTGGCGACAATTTAGAATAATTAGAATTTTTTTAAAACGTTTTAATAAATACTCATCAATTTTTGTTATCTTCGCTGTTGCAGTTATGTCTTTGATATTGATATTGATATAACACGATATGCCTAGGTGAACGAAGTTGGTACACCGAGAAAAAAAGCAATATTTAAATCACCTAAGTCGGCTTGGGTAATGAAAATTGTATGGGAATTATAAACTTATGCATATTCACCTAAGCTAAGTTTATTGTTTAATACATTGCTTTGCAAGCACATACTTCGATACCCTGCAAAAAAAAAATATTTTATTCACCTAAGCCCAAAATCCAAAAATACAAATTAAAGAAAAAAACTAGCATGGAACGCTTAAGCATAGTTTTGAGCTATTTTCTGCAAAAAAAAAACAAAGGTGCGTCGTAAGACACACGAGAGAAGGATAGATTTGATAATTTAATGGTTTTTTCTTTTTTGTAATAAAATAACTTTTAAATTCAAAAATAACATAAAGTAAATTAAAAAACACACGTTAATATTCACACCAGTGAATTTTATTATATTTCATCAACAAAATGTAAAGAAAAATAGAAAAAAATCCCTTATGTTCCCGCAGTGCGGAAATAAATTTGGAATTTTTGGTGCCAGTCCATCGCTCTACCCACTGATCCAAAGAGCGTTGCCACTGGTTGCTGACATAACTGCAGCTATGTTAACAGATGCTGTATTAACAGATGCAGTATGTCACAGTATTCTGTTGATAGATATATAACAAAAATCTATTAATAGATTATTGTGCTATGCTGCAGCATAACTTCAGTTGTAATTAATATTGAATCAATCATTCTGCGTAACGAAGGAGTTTTGCTCGATGCGTAGTGTAGTGGCTTCTTAATCGGTAGTATCGCTGAGTGTAGGTTCAAATCACCACGGCAGCGAAGGTTAACTTTTTAACTTTTTAATTTAATTTAATGGTACTGTTACAATAAACGCAAGCAGCGAAGAGAAGCCGAGAAGCCATGAATTTCTGAGAAAAATGGTGTTGATAAAAGAAATATTTGTGTAGTTGCCGATTTCAGTCAAGCAAAGCAAATCACAGAACGAGAGGCGGCTTCAAAAAAAGGAATAGAAAAAAAAACCATAACCAGGAAAAAAGTTAAATTTTTGAAATGGAATTTTTTAAATAATTTATCACTGGCCAAGGCCATCTTATAAATTATACTTGGTTTTTTTCAATTTAACATAGGCTTTTTCTCGGTGTAAATAAACAAAATTATAGTAAACTTTGCCGCATTGCATCGCAGCCAATGATTATTGTTTTAAATTCTTATAGCATTAAATAAAGTGTAGAAACAAACAATTATGTGGGCGTTCACAGATCGGGATGTTAAAAGTCGAGGTATAGTCAAAAATGCATGGAAAAGTGGTACTTTCTTCAACTTTTTTCACAGAAAATAGTAAATATTCCCAAACTGCAATACTATTTGCTCATTCTACTTAACATAACCTTAGCCAGCGAAACTTCCCAATTTTTATACGTTGACTATGTCGGAGTCGGTTGCAACTAATTCAGCTCGATATTCCATCGCATTTGGTACTCAGTCGTTGACGCAGATCAGTGTGCTCAACGATCAGGTCTTTTCTGTATATAAAAGGAAGGGAATAATAAAGAGCTTATAGTTAGAGAGCCATGTCCATCGAGAGAGGGTTCCTTTTCTCTATGTCCACAAAGCCTAATGAAACACCTGTTGAAAGTAGTTTGGCAGAAAGACGAGGTTCTTGAAAACATTGGCTTCTTAGATTCTTCTTTATACCACGAATTTTGTCTTGTCTGTTTTTACTGCAATAACTAATAGAGTAAACTTTTTTCAAATCTAAAGACTGCTGATGCCATGACTTCGCTAATGAAAGTAAAGTCATCAGCATAAGTCAGCAGCATAACACAAAAACAAAGATAGGAGTACAATAGGTCTTGCCCTCGTCTAAAAGAAAAATTAACTTGGTTACATTTAGGTTTTTCCAGGAATCGGAATAAATTATGAATTTCAACATTTATTTAAGTACATGTTTCTTTTCTCGGCGAACAGGGGGCGAACCTTTACATGGCAACGTGTCTGACCGCCTCAACCTGGCGAGGCCAGCATTATCCATGTCGAAATCGTCTCAAGTCGACTCAAACCTCCACGTGGTGTTCCCTGGGCAACGGCAAACTGGCATCCGTCAGTTTGACGACTAATTTGAGCGGCGGGTCACTCCATAGACCTTAAACATGGAATGTGTTTGGGTCCCGCAATATAACTACTGCCAAATGAAAACTAAACCAGCCTCGGATAAGAACCCCACTTACGTTGACGACCACCGCAAACGGAAAACGGACAATGATTTACGGATATGCACCTGGAATGTCCGAACCCTTTATAGGGAAGGTGCCATTATCCAACTGGCGGAAGCCCTCAAAACGATAAAGGCTGACATCACCGCCATCCAGGAAATGCGATGGAAAGGACAAGGCTGCTCTAAACAAGCACACTGTGATATCTACTACAGCTGCCATGCGGAGAGGCGCGAATTTGGATGTGGATTCGTTGTTAGCCGGAAACTACGCCACCAACGAAAGATTGGCCACGATCCGCATCAAGGCAAAATTTTTCTCCATCAGCCTTATTTGCGCGCACACCCCGACGGAGGAAAAGGACGATGCCGTCAAAGACGCTTTCTACGCTAGTCTTGAGGACGTATTCGGCCACCTTCCGGTCCATGACGTGAAAATAGTCCTCGGCGATTTTAATGCGAAAAGTTTAAAGCCCCACTGTCGGTCAGTTCAGTCTTCATGAGACCTCCACGAACAACGGTCTAAGACTGATTGACTTCGCTGCGGCGCAAACATGGTAGTTAGTAGCACCAGATTTAAGCACCTCGACATCCACAAGGCCACCTGGCTGTCCCCGGATCAAAAAACGCGAAACCAAATTGATCATGTTGTAATCGACGGAAGGCATGCCTCTAGTGTTCTAGATGTGCGTACATTTCGGGGGGTCAACATTGACTCCGACCATTATCTTGTTGCAGCCAAGATCCGCATGCGATTATGCAATGCGAAGAACATACGCACAGGAATGCAACGAAAGCTAGATGTCGCTAAGCTGCAATTACAACGGACTGCCGAAGCCTACTCCGCTCAACTCTCGGTTAAACTCAACCAACCAACCTCTGGACCCGACGACGCCGGCGGACTTTGGGCGCATATATCCCACTCTATGCGCGCTGCCGCTGAAGAAGTCATTGGTTTCCGGCTCCCGCAACCTCGGAACCAATGGTATGATCAGGAGTGTCGCATTGCGACTGCAGTAAAAAACGCCGCTTATAGAAAAACGCTGCAGTCAGCTGCAACGCGAGTCGTGCGAGAAAACTACCGCGAAAAGAGGAAGGAAGAGAGGCGCCTTTTCAGACGCAAGAAAAGAGAGCAGGAAAAGCGTGAGCGTGAGGAACTAGAGGTATACCAGGGCAAGAAGGAGGCACGAAAATTCTATCAACAGGTTAAGCGTCTAACCCAAGGTTTCAAACCCGGAGCATCCACTTTTAGACACGAAAATGGAGATCTGAATACGGATACGCAGTGTGTGCTGAGATTGTGGAGACGGCACTTCTCCAATTTACTTACTGGCGACGATTCCACCAATGCCGCCCATGGAGACCGCAGTTCAGAGCTACCAATCAACAATGACGGAGTGGACGTACCACCACCTAGCCATGATGAGGTTCGAGTTGCTATCCAACGACTCAAAAACAACAAAGCAGCGGGTGCTGACGGCCTGTCAGCTGAATTGTTTAAAACCGGCAGCAATGAATTGATAAGGCGCATGCATCAGCTCATCAGCAAAATATGGCTAGAAGAAAGCATGCCCGACGATTGGAACCTCAGCGTACTGTGCCCTATACTTAAGAAAGGAGACCCAACAATCTGCGCAAGTTATAGAGGTATCAGTCTTATTTTCATCGCATATAAGGTTCTCTCGAGCGTACTGTGTGAAAGATTAAAGCAGATTACAAAAACACTGATTGGACCTTATCAGTGTGGCTTTCGACCTGGTAAGTCCACCATAGACCAGATTTCAGGCTACGACAAATCCTGGAGAAAACCCACGAAAATCAAATTGACACACACCATCTCTTTGTCGATTTTAAAGCTGCCTTCGATAGCCCGAGAAGGGATTGCCTATACGCAACAATGTCTGAGTTCGGTATACCTTCAAAGTTGATTAGACTTTGCAGAATGACGTTGAGCAACACAAGCAGCTCCGTCAAGGTAGGAAATGACCTCTCCGAAACCTTCAATACCGAAAGAGGTTTCAGACAAGGCGATCCACTGTCTTGCGATCTCTTTAACATCATCATGGAGGGGATCGTACGAAAGGCCGGTGTGCATCGTAATGGCACCATTTTCTACAAAGGCGTCCAGCTCCTTGCGTACGCTGATGATATTGATATTGTCAGCAGAACCAAGAGAGATGTTACCGCTGCTTTCGCCGCTATCGAAAAGGAATCAGCCAAAGTGTGTTTGACGATAAATGAGGGCAAAACAAAATATATGCTGTCTACAAACAAGGGAGCTCGGCGTTTAGACTCCCACGTTTCATCCGGCAGCTATAACTTTGAAGTAGTCAAGGAGTTTGTATACCTTAGCTCCGCCATTAATACTAACAACGAAATCAGCCTGGAGATAAAGCGAAGAACAATAATTGCTTATAGGTGCTACTACGGGCTCAGTAAGCAACTAAGTTCCAGATCCCTCTCTCGATCGACAAAACTAACACTCTACAAGACGCTCGTTCTACCTGTGCTGCTTTATGGCGCTGAGGCATGGGTAGTTTCGCAAACTGACGCAGCCGCTCTGGGGGTGTTCGAGAGAAAAGTTCTTCGCAAAATCTTCGGTCCTGTTCGAGTCGGCGATGATTATCGCATCCGAATGAACCACGAGCTGTATGAGCTCTACGATGACATTGACGTAGTTCGGCGTATAACTGTGCAGCGACTACGCTGGCTGGGTCATGTCCATTGTATGAACGACGAAGCTCCAGCGAAAAAGGTGCTCGAGGCGAGGGTCGCTGGTCAACGACGACGAGGGAGACCATGCCTCCGATGGATGGACCAGGCTGAGGAAGCCCTAACCGCATTTGGTGTATCCGATTGGAGAAGGCGCGCTCAAAGCAGAGGCGCCTGGCGAGAGCTGATGAGGTCGGTTGAAACCCGGACACGGGTTGTTACGACCAACTAAGTAAGTAAGTAAGTTTCTTTTCTCAGTGTATTGTTGGCTTAGTTAATACTCTTTCAACACTTGTTGTTGTTGTCAAATGTTTTGACTGAATTTGTGCTTTTGTGTTTTGCAGAATATTAAAGAAAAGTCATTAGCAACATTTCGCAAACTATTTGCAAAACTACATAATTGGTTCAGAGTGCTTTGCAAGACGAAATAGAAGAAGAAGGCAGACTCGGCGCTATCCGGAAAATCACTCTGAAATGCAAATGAGAAAGAGTTCAATTAAAGCACACAAATGAACTTGAAGGAAAGTAATAAAAGACACACAACATTTTAATATACATATATAGGGTGACCAAAAATAGTAGAAAGTTATTTTTGTCTTTAGACCATTAAAAAATATTTTATATATAAAAAATATTTGTATATAAAGAAACTACCAATAGTTTCTTTCATTGAATTTATTTCGATGAATTTTATTGATTTCAATATTAGGAATGAAAGGGAGAAGTAAGATAGAACCGTTGGAAATTAAGTTTTATTTTTTTTAAATATTGTTTTTGACATCGCTTAAAAACCTTCAGATTTTTTCAAGGCTCCTGCTACTGCTTTAACTTGTGCTTGCGAAAAATCAAACAGTTGCAGCATAAGCAGGAAACTAGTTTCAATAATGTGCAACTTACTTCGCCAGCAGCGTTGCCATATGTTTTTTTGAAAACAACGACTGCCGTTTTGATTGACTGAAACTGTTCGCAAAATCGAAAGTCGAAGCAACAGCAGTTGTTCAACCTTCGTTTATGATTTTTCTCGCTTAATTAATTTTTTTTTTTAATTTTTGATTATGATTGTAATCCTAATATATAAAAGGCAAGCACGCTGCTCTGCACCCAATATCGCTCAAACTGTAATTTTTTTTTGCGATCAGCCTGAAAGTATGTACAGAAAATGAATTTGATACTTATGAGAGACATGCTTGCCTTTTATGTATGTGCATACTTTGAGGGTGTCGAGAAAAAAGCCTATGTTAAATTGAAAGAAAAATAAGTATAATTTATAAGATGGCCTTGGCAGTTTTCAGCCTCCCAAGCACTTAATCAAAACGCCGAAGTTTTACATGTTAACTAGCCAATTTTTATTTGGGTGATTAAATTAAGGTATTTGGTAATTTATATATTATTTAAAAAAAATGTAATATCAAAAATTTAACTTTTTTCCTGGTTATGGTTTTTTTTTTCTTTTCCCTTTTTTGAAGCCGCCTCTTGTTCTGTGATTTGCTTTGCTTGACTGAAATCGGCAACTACACAAATATTTCTTTTATTAACACCATTTTTCTTAGAAATTCATGGCTTCTATGCTTCTCTTCGCTGCTTGCGTTTATTATAACAGTACCATTAAACTAAATTAAATAGTTAAAAAGTTAACCTTCGCCTGCCGTGATGATTCGAAACTACACTCAGCGATACCACCGATTAAGAAGCCACTACACTACGCATCGAGCAAAACTCCTTCGTTACGCAGAATGATTGATTCAATATTAATTACAACTGAAGCTTTGCTGCAGCATAACACAATAATCTATTAATAGAGTTTTGTTATATAGATATCAACAGAATAATGTAACATACTGCATCTGTTAATACAGCATCTGTTAACATAGCTACAGTTATGTCAGCAACCAGTGCCAAGGCTCTTTGGATCAGTGGTTAAAGCGATAGACTGGCACCAAAAATTCCAAGTTTATTTCCGCACTGCGGGAACATAAGGGATTTTTTTCTATTTTTCTTTTCTTTTTATTGATGAAATATAATAAAATTCACTGGTGTGAATATTAACGTGTGTTTTATAATTTACTTTCTGTTATTTTTGAATTTAAAAATTATTTTATTACAAAAAAAAATCATTAAATTATCAAATCTATCCTTTCCTCGAAGAAAGCATCTGTGTTTTTTACCAGAAAATAGCTCAAAACTATGCTTAAGCCATCCATGCTACTTTTTTTTTTAATTTGTATTTTTGGATCTTGGGCTGAGGTGAATTAAATATTTTTTTTTGGCAGGGTATCGAAGTATGTGCTTTCAAAGCAATGTATTAAACAATAAATTGCTTAGGTGAATAAGCATAAGTTTATAATTCCTATACAATTCTCTTTTCACAAGCCTAAGTGATTTAACTGTTGCTTTTTTTCTCGGTGTAATGTATAAGTTATCAAATACTTGCTTAATTTATCGCCTAAATAAAAATTGGCAAGCCAACATGTAAGACTTAGGTGTTCTGATAAAGTACTTGAGAGGCTGAATACTGCCAAATCAAGCTTATAAATTATACAATTTTTTCTTTTTTAATTCATCATTATTTTTTTCTCGGTGCATGCTACAACAAAGCAAAAATAACAAAAATTTAAACTACTTTTTAGAAATTAACCCACTGCTAACTTTTTTTTTTATTTACACCACATCATCAACAATTAGACTCCATGAAAATGAATGATTTGAAACATATGTATTATCTTATTAAGTAATACCAACATCTTTTTTGCAGGTTGTTGTACAGAGGAGTCTAAGTGTCCGCATTTTAGAGAACATCATAAAAGTTATAGTACAAATTATCGTAAATATTGTTTGAAAATTTTAAAGATAGAGAAATTAAATTTCTTAACATTATTTATAGCAATACATTCTTTATATATTAATTTTAACTCGTTACTATTAATGTAATAATATAACACTGAAATACCTACAGTGAACAGGAAATAATGTTGAGATATAAAATTATCGAACCGTAGCGTGGATTCGAGTCCGGCAATCAGCTTGCTGCTACTTGTACTCTCGAGAGCACCAAGTAGATTGTTCTGAATAATTTTCGAGTCAGTGAAACAATTTTGTAAACCTCCACCATTAAGCCTAATCGCTACATTTTGAATAGCTAAATGGCTACATTCATTTCTTGTCAAAAACGCCGACATTATATGCACCAAGAACAACCAAAATTACAAAAACACCAAAATCACGTATACAGATAAGAGTATTTCAAGCACATTTTGCCATAAATTAAGCTTCAATTTGTATGTTTTTCTTTCTTAGTGTATGTTGGCTCATATTTATTAACCTATGGATAGATTTGAAGAATGAACAAAAGAAATTATTTGTGAAATGCTCAAGAGTTATCTCAAGAGCCAACATTTTTATGTAAACATTTAATTTAATTTCGGGTAATTACTTTTTCTATATCTATGCCTCTGATTTTTCTTATTCTTACAACATGCAGTGTTGCCAGTTATGGCTCTATCTACCTAAATCGGTTTGAATAACCAATTTGGATTGGAAAATTTTGCTTTGGTGAGATGATATTGAATTGGTGGTTTCAATTTTTTTTTTTTTGCGAAACGATAAACTAGTGATTATGAAGAAATAATATTATTTACTTTATACAACAAAATGGCCATTTCAGCCCTTGAAAGGACTTTGACCGAGCTTCTTATGATCACAAATGATCGAGAACTGGACCAAGAAGCTTTTCATGGCAGTTTTTACTCTGTAAAGCTTGCCATTGTCTGCAGAGAGGTGACGGCCGAACAAACAAATTAATTCAATTGAAAAAACTTTCTGTGTCAGGTAGGATTCGAACCAACGTTTTCTGGCATATGGGCCACACACTCTACCCACTGCGCCACGGCCGCTCTTATTACAGCTTTTATTACAAAACAAAAACTTTTCCTCTATAAAAGGGGTTACACATTAGCGAACCTGTTCGTCAAACGGCGGCCATTTTCAAACTAGTTCGATAGTTAAGAAGTTCGTTCTACACTTTGTCGAACCTGTTGGTCCTGTTTTAATAATTTTTTTAATTTCCCCTTCTAACAATGGTTGCTCTTGAAAGTTGTCTACATTTTGAACGTAAGCTTCATACCTTCTGAAATTACGTAGAGACAACATTACCAGAGTAAATAAAAAACAAAAACAGAAAAAACAAATGATGGCAAGAAAGGTGGCAATGAACGTATTATTAAAATTCGTTTATAGCTTTGAATAAAAATATTAAATGTAGAGTTTAAAGATAAGAGTGTAATAATTAAGTTTAGTAAACATATCATGATCATGTTACTTTACGTTTCAAGAAAGTAGAGCGTTTTTCTCGAAACTACTTTTCCAACACGTTTGACATGATACGAGTATCTTAAGCTCAAATAAAACTTAAAGTTTGGTGTGGCCCTTTTTTATATATCCATCTATGGCCCGCACTGAATTATGTAAAAATTTTGTTGATTAATATTTTTAAAAAATTCAAAACTTTGAAAAAAGGTCAACTACTTCTTTTTTCAAACTGTCGCCATTTCACGGAAAAATTTTTTTCTTTCTTTCCCTATTCCGTTATATGGCGACATTCTTACTAATTAAGATTTTTTTTCCAGATGACTAGAATGGTTAAAATCGTGTCAAGATGAAGACACCCTTTGTTTCAACACCTCCGCCACTCTACCAGCCTGTAATTTTTAAAATTTTTGTTGCAACTTTTTGTGTTTTATTGAAATATTAATATAATAAAAGAAAGGATAATAAAAATATTTTTAGTTTGTTTTTTCTTGAAATTTGAAAAGCCCCAAAAATGTTTCCCTCTGAACTACAATACTGCCTTAAGCCGCAATTTGTGGCCATAATTATTGCTTTTAGTAGAACTTAATTGGTATAAATATTATTATTTTTTAAGTTTCTTGTATTTCTACCTGACGAATAAGTTCACCATCGAATAAAATTCAACGAGCATGGGTATCAGGTATCCTAGAAATACATATGGAGCTTTTGTATGTAATTTCTCATAAGACAAACGAATGCATTAGACTAAAATGAAAGAAGAAGTAACAACAATCTGTCGTTATACACTTATATGCCATATAATACTAATATTAAACTATTTTCAGATGACTAAAAATTAAATAAATTTGAATAAAATGGGGAAAACCACAAAATGTTAAAAAGCAAATTTTGGTAAATTTCTTTATATTCCATGAATTTTTTTCAATACCATTTTGTTTTTTTATTGAAGAGCCAAATTTATGCTCATAATGACAAACTGAGCATTTCAAAGGGTTTTTTATTTTCACACCTTTGTATTTATTTCAATTTTGATTTTTCGTTATATTTTTCGCATTGATAAAGTTGATCCGACAAATGTTTAAGAAATTTAATTTTTTTATTTAAGCCTCAGAATTTTTTTATTTTGACAAATTATTTTCAAATTGTAGTTATATAAACTATATCAATAACTTTATTACGGTTGGTATATTTCATTGTGTGTATTTTAAAACTTGCTATAGTAGCTCAAGTAATAGCTATTTTCACTGTCTAAAAGTTGTCTTTTGTCAAAACTCTGTTTACGGTTTGTGGTCTTATATATTTCCATAATAAAGATAATATTAAATTTGTTCTGATTATTTTTTAAATGTTTAATCATTCTAATGATCAACCATCAGAGTGGCTGATATACGAAAGAACACAATTTTGAACTCCCTCTGTTACAGAAGATTCATTTTGATTGATTCTCTGATTCATTTTAATGTTCTGTCGTTACCTTTCTGCAGACAATAGCCATCCTCAGAGAGTAGAAACTGACATTTAAAGCTTCTTGAGAACATAAGCCGTTCGGAGTCGGCATAAAGCTTGTAGCTTCAGTTCTCGATCATTTGTGTTCAAATATTTACACAACGCGCACAACACAAATGATTATTAGAAGCTCGATCGAAGTCCATTCAAGTGCTGAAATGGCCAAATCCTTTTTTTTTTAATCATTATTTTTAGAAAAATAAAATACAAAACAACAATTAATTATTTTAATACTATTTTAAAGATGTAAAACTATTAAGTTTATGGTAGTTAACAACTAATTTTGTTCAGTGTTATATATTAAAAACAACGAAGGAAAAAATATCCTTAATATATGCGAGCTTAAGTCCGTCACACTCTTTGCTCCAGCACCTTTCTTAAAGCGTCGGCGCGGGATTTTCTTATATAAGGACGTGATTACACGGAATTTGTTGCATTGGTGTCTGCAATTGTTTAAGTGAACATCAACATTTTTCTGCGTATCGCTATATGCATAGGAAACAGTAATTTATGATTGTAAAATATTTTTAACACAACTGGGTGAAAAAATGCTGACTTTTCTATAAACTTTTTTTTTTTTTAATGTTGCTTCTGAATCACTTCACTCTCTACAATACTCCACACCACTTGTTTAAATAAGCACTCAGCTCAGGTGGCAACTTTTCCTTTTGTAAATCTTCCCATCCCCTTCTATGATGCTTAACTATAACAAATTTGAATATATACCTTTCCCAACATTTGTCTCCGTTGCCACGCTGCCACATAAATATCAAAATTGTGAACCCTGGCCACATCCTCTGTTGGCTATGGATGAAGAGCATCAGTGGAGCTCATTTGGGCGTGGTGCTTTTCCATAACCTGTGCAAGATGCATGTCAGCACAGCTCATATATAAGTGAGAATACAGTCAGAGAGTCAGAGGAAGTTCTCATATCGAACTTTCCTCTCTTGCGTACTTCTTTATGTTCAAATGTGTGTGATGCTCAGAATTTTGCACAGGACTTTCAACACATTCTCATTCGATGCAAGTGTGTGCAGGCCTCAAAGAGGCAAATGGTGCTGCTATGTTAAACGTGGACCAGCCATGGTCAGTGGGTGGAATTCACGACTAACGCGCTTTCATACCGGCATTTGATGCTGGTGCTGTTCGCTAACTTGGAAATACGTGGTCAACAATATAGCTCCTGCTAGCCGGTACCCATTCGTTTCCTGTTGTTGCAGAACAAAATTGTATCAGGGAATGAATGGCACTAGTGGCCGGTGCTTCGGCAGGACTGCGGATGTGAATGGACTGAGGTATTGCATGGTTGCCTTGCCGACTGCTTTTCATCATGGCTGCCATGAATTGCTGCGTTGCCAATTTTGCGCATTTACCATAAAGCATTCCCGCCTTTGATTCGAATATATATTAAATTGCTGGAAGCTACAATTAAATTGATTTGCTAAATAAAAGCGAATGACAAATATAAGCAAACCATTTAAAATTAATTTGGAAAAAATACTAATCAAAATTTTGATTTAATTAGAAATAAATTGAAGGTTTGCTAGTGAGGATATTATAAATATGTGTTGTTTCAGTATCGTACGTATTCAGCAGTCAGCATTCGTTTAACCCTTTACCCGCAGGGTTGCACTGAGACAATTAACGTTCTGATGTGCAGAGAAATAAAGTACATGGCTTTTTTCAGCTAAAAACTTTTGACAAAACACGAAGAAAAAATCAAAAACAATATATACCTGCCTGTAATGTATTTTAATCGTTAGTTTAGAAACAAATATTACGTTTATAAGTGCACCAAGCAATTTTGGTAACTAAATTTTGCCCTTATTTTAGTTTCTCAAAATTAATAAAAATATTTATCCGATTTTTGAATTATATCAAGTTTTCATGATTACCCTCTAAGAAAAACGGTACATAAGCGTAGCGCAGGCGAAGTAGTTTTCTCATATAAGACTACGAAAACGAACCGATTTTGCGATACGAAAACGTGCCGTATATGTAAAGTTTGGAATAAGAGAATTAGACAAAAAAAAGTAGTAATTTGAATGCATTGGTACTACAACGCCAAGGCGATGCAAAAGCAGTACGTTTTCGAAGAGTTTTACGTTGAAATAATTCCGTCTTATTTTTATATGAAAAACTATGCAAGTGTTAGTGAAATTGCGTTTCGTATACGGTACGGTTTCGTTTCGCAAAATGCGTTATGACTATTTTTCTACACTTTAAGGGAGGGGGGGAGGTGTAAAATAGCAAAATTTCTGAATTCAGTTTTCGAAATTTAAAATATATACAATAATATATAAAAATCTCGAGTCACAATGTTTGTGGCCGAACTCCTCCGAAACGGCTCGACCAATTTCGATGAGATTTTTATTGTATATTTGGTAAGTATGAGAATAGGTTGTAAAGTACTTTTCACCCTCCTATGCAAAACGGGCGTGGATTCGCCCGTACAAGTCTCATTTTCGATACAGAAAAGCTATGGCAGTAAAAGTCACAGAACATAAAAATCTAAAATGGAGTTACCACTTGGTGATGTCTTCCTAATAGATACCTTGGATGGGCATTGGAGAATAGAGTTTGGCTCCGCCTAACTCTTATAAACCTGCAAGGCTCTTATAAAGCCTTTTTAAATGAGATAATTTACAAATGACATCCACTTTTTTGATGAAACCAACGGACTTTAAATCAACATAAATGTTTCCAAAGATTAAGAGCACTCGCTATTTCTCTGACTGTCAAATGCTTGTTTGTCTTCACTATCGTCTTGATTTGGTCGTCGTCATCTTCCGAGCGCCTACAAGAACATAGAGCATCCATAACTGTAAAATGCATTTTGGAACTCAACCCTATTTATAATTTGTGCTTACTTTTGAAGTAATGCTTCACTTCCCACAAATTAAATTCTTTTACCAGTTTGTCCAGCTGAAGATTCATCATCGTCTTCATTAATTATAATATTCCCCAGGAATACCACATTACCTTCTTCATCTACATTCAATAAGATGTTTATTCAAATTAATTTTTTCCAGCCATTTAAAACTATTTTAATTTTTGCTCTACTCTACGCGATGCGATTAAGAATGCGATGTGACTGTGCGGAGAATTCGGAAGAAATAACGAAACTTCTTCAGCAAGTTTTTTTTGAGATGATGCAATATTTTACTGGGTGTCATTATGATTCTACATAAAATAATGTTAATTAACTTGTTACATGATGCAATAATTATTTTACTGGATTTCATTATGATTTTACATGAAATCATATTGATTTTCATGTTGCTGTCACCATAAAATATGAAATCACGTAAAATTAAATTAATTTTGCATCATAATGATTTTACATTGCATTGCTAAATTTTTTTGTGTGTGCTTCAGGTTTATTCATATATGGCGCAGCTTCATTTACTAATAATAAAACTTTTTCGAAGTGTTTTGCTCTTGGCAATAATATTACAAGAGCTGAATTTACAAATCTTGTGATTGAAGCGTGATTGATTGGCTCTAACTCTTTGCAAAAGAGTAAATAGGGAATCAAGGATTAATGTTCACACAATTTTATCATAGCGAAATTTGCTAAGTTGATTGATCAGTTGATTCGTCAACAGAAATCCAAACATAATTGCTGTCAATGCCCACTCAAATTTTATTTATTGCATTTTTCTAACTAATTTTTCCTTAGTATTGACTCATCTGGAATAATCCTTTACGTATATTTTTCCAATAAATTTTTCCAAACGTTGTTCTGTAGACTGTACCAAGGAAGATTAATACCAATCATTAAGTCGTAATTAAAACCTACAGGTTCCGAAATTTCATGCTCAACATAAACTGAAGAATTGATTGTGACATTTGCTGTGTTTTTTACCAAGCGAGTAGTCAAAAAACGACTGCTAAGTTGCTTAAGAATGTTTCTTAAAACATGGAAGCATTGTCTGATTTGTCAAAAATGTAACCAAAAAAAATATAAACAAAACAAATCCGAAGTCACAGTTGCCACCCTCATAGAAAAAGTACACAAGAATTGAGAAATGACTTGGAAGCACTTTTTTTCGTTTGCTCGCTAAACTTTAAGCCACTATTATTTTCCTGTGTTATACGTATTTAAGCGAGTATTTCTATGATAAGCGGGCGTTTTTTTACAGCTCGCTTGGTAAAAAACACAGCTATTATGTGAGTCTGTAAATGTTTTTAATTTGTGATTCTTTAGAAAAATTAATTAACTTTAATTTTGAGATGTTTAAATAAAATTTTACATTACAATAGAAGGTCTGATCAGTAAAAATTTTTAATAATTGCATACCTTTTGCAGGTCTTACAGAATATTTTACTCTCTTTAATTTCCAACAAATCGTTAATCCTTTGGAAAATCCGCTTTTTAATGGCGAATTGTCTTGAAGTTCCCGACATTTTTTCTTTTAAAAATTAAATTCATATCTTCTCTAAAAATTATAAATTGTGCGTAGGGCCCAAGAATTTTTAATATCTAAGATAAAAACAATTTTTTAAAATCGGTTCTTGATTTTAATGGTTAAATAAACAGGAACATTAAAATATGGATACAGAATTAAAAAGAAACTAAGCAATAATAAAAATATGAAACTAAGATCTGCCCATTACTTCCAAAAAAAAAACTTCTAAATTATACTTTTTTAATACGTAAGTTTATAAAAAAAATAATATATAGGCGTAAAAGGTTAAGGCATGAAACTCATTCAGAGACATTTTACCCAATTGTGTCGAAATTTTAGGAGTTTTTTAAGTAAGGATTGTTAGGGAATTCATAACAAAAAATCTAGACCATAAACGTAAATATCGGTCAAGTATTTTTGCAGAAATGATAAGTAGAAAGATTAAAAACGTGGTTTGAAGGAAAAACCGAAAAATTTTTTTTTGATAAAAATGAAAAAAATATTTTTTTTTTAATTTACCAGTTGTCTGCGATCCCAGATGCCTTCAGTAGGCCTCCTGTCTGCTCAAATTCTGCTTGCACCTGATCTTTTTCTTTTTGCTGGTTCGATTTTCTTTTTTTGGCCAATTCAGTACTGCGATGTTTGGCGGTGCTCATTCGTATACAAATTCAATAATATATTACATAAATAATTTACTTATTTATCATCATCAATGGAACAAAGATTCCTTACTGACTAAAGAGTATTTGGCAAAGTCACTGAAAATTAGAGTAACAATAATATAGTAATAATAATGAATACAGTAAGTGTATAAACAATATAATAAATTATTTGTTTAACGATAAAAATTATCAAGAAGGACTTTTAAAGCCTGTTTATTGAAAGTAAGATCTATGGCAATATTGTATTCAATAAGAACTCTATTCAATTGGAGCGTTAATAGCATAATTAGTTCTAAGCAATCTAATGGAAAAAAAATCGTAATTTCGGAGATTTCTTATATTTAATATTAAAATTTATCATTTCTAATAGACGAGGACAGTCAACTGCCCCTTTAACTAAGTTTGAGACATATAAGATTGATGTTATAGTTTTCTGCTTTGTAGCGATTTTAATCCAATTAACAAGCACCGAGCACTATATGAGGGGGTTGGCTCAAATGAATTAAGGACCTAAGGGCATATCGTGTAAATACTTTTTGAATACGATCAAGTCTATTTATGTGGACTTGTAAGGAGTTCAGATAAATGACGCATATTCAAGCTCGGATCTAACAAAAGCTGAATAGAGAGATTTATGCGTGTATGTGTCAATAAAGGCCGAACTGTTTCGACGAACAAACGCATACATGGCATAAGCTTTAGGTGAAATGTAGTTGATGTGACTTACGAAAAACTTCATGGAATTCAAAATTCCATCAATATTATATGAGGGATTTATGATATTTTGGGTTTTAGTAAAAGTAATGTGAAAACACTTTTTTATGTTTAACGATAGGTGATTTTTACAACACCAAGCAAATACATTTGACAGCTGAAGTTGTAAATCATGGGTATCTGATATCTTTTTTATAACTTAGTATATTTTCAGATCATCAGCATAAAGCAGGTAACTTGAATTAGAAAAGCAGCTACCAATATCATTGATGAACAATACGAAAAGCAGAGGGCCAAGAATACTGCCTTGTGGAACGCCAGGAGTGGCTACAAAAGGAACAGATCTCTCGCTGTCAACAACAACGTAGCAGATTCTATCAAATAGATATGATTTCATCCATTTCAAAAGTATTGAGTGAAATCCAAATCTTGATAATTTCGCAATCAAGATTCGGCGAGAAACCTTATCAAAGGCCTAAGCAAAATCTGTATAAATTGTATCTACCTGGAAACCGCTATTAAATGTAGAGATGCATTCTTCAGTAAAAACCGCAAGTTTAGATACTGTTGAACGTACAGAAACAAACCCATGTTAATTTGGAGAAATAAATCTTTTAACTGCACAGTAAATTTTGTTTTTATAGTACTCTCAAAAAGTTGAAAGGTTGAAGAAAATTTTGAGATTGGTATGTAATTGTAAATATCATTTTTATTACCACTTTTATAAATTGGTGTAATTAAAGCTATTTTCCAATCAGAAGTGAAAACACCAGTCAAAATTGATTTATAAAAAATGTTCTTAATTGGGTCCACTAACGATAAACATTTTTTTAATAATATGATGACATTATCAGTCTGCATTGATGGTTTCAGGTCCAAAATTCCTTTAATAATATCTTCACTTGATATTAAAAGTGTTCCAAAATCAATCGAAGATTGAATATGCGGGAAGCTATCATCATCGATGTCATTATATGTTATGTAGTTTGATTTGAAAAAATCTGCGAAAAGGTTAGAAGCTTCATTTGTGCAGTTAGCTGTTGTATCATTGTAAAAAACAGCTAATGGGATGTTGGAACAATTTCTTTTGGATTTCACATACCTCCAAAACGCTTTAGGGTTGGAATTAATATTATACTCAAAGTCTAAAATGTACTTGTTATAAAGATATTTATTAAGGAAGTTAAACTCACTCAAATAGTGCCGGTTTCTATCAAAAGCAATAGAATCATTAGTTTGTTTATATATTTTGAAAAACTTATTTCGCTGATTTTTAAGAGTTTTTAAGCCTTTAGTAAACCATGGAAGCTTATACGAATTTTGCGAGTTTAAAGGAATTTTTGCGTAACAGATGCCATAAGCCTTTAACTTAAAAACTTCAAAGCAAGAATTTACATCTGAATCAGTAATCATAGAATTCCAATCAACATTTTTAAAAAGATCATTCAAAAGATTAAAATTACAAATATTGAAGTTGAAGCTTGCGATAGCACTATTGATATTAAGAGATGAAAATTCATAAAATTCTAGCTCAATGTTTAATGGAACATGATGAAATTTTCTCTGCTTATTTTCTTACCTCATCTTTGCTCAAATCTTACCGTCTCTCTCTCTCTTAATATTTGCCTATGTCTATTTGCCTTATAATTGTAATCAAATATTTACTTCATTTTACTTTTAATTAATTTTTATAATATCTTATTTCATGTGTAAGGTAGTACTAAAAAAGACTCAGTCTTATTGTACACTATAATAAATAATAAATAATAAATAATAAATAATAAATAATAAATAATAAATAATAAATAATAAATAATAAATAATAAATAATAAATAATAAATAATAAATAATAAATAATAAATAATAAATAATAAATAATAAATAATAAATAATAAATAATAAATAATAAATAATAAATAATAAATAATAAATAATAAATAATAAATAATAAATAATAAATAATAAATAATAAATAATAAATAATAAATAATAAATAATAAATAATAAATAATAAATAATAAATAATAAATAATAAATAATAAATAATAAATAATAAATAATAAATAATAAATAATAAATAATAAATAATAAATAATAAATAATAAATAATAAATAATAAATAATAAATAATAAATAATAAATAATAAATAATAAATAATAAATAATAAATAATAAATAATAAATAATAAATAATAAATAATAAATAATAAATAATAAATAATAAATAATAAATAATAAATAATAAATAATAAATAATAAATAATAAATAATAAATAATAAATAATAAATAATAAATAATAAATAATAAATAATAAATAATAAATAATAAATAATAAATAATAAATAATAAATAATAAATAATAAATAATAAATAATAAATAATAAATAATAAATAATAAATAATAAATAATAAATAATAAATAATAAATAATAAATAATAATAATAAATAATAATAATAAATAATAAATAATAAATAATAAATAATAAATAATAAATAATAAATAATAAATAATAAATAATAAATAATAAATAATAAATAATAAATAATAAATAATAAATAATAAATAATAAATAATAAATAATAAATAATAAATAATAAATAATAAATAATAAATAATAAATAATAAATAATAAATAATAAATAATAAATAATAAATAATAAATAATAAATAATAAATAATAAATAATAAATAATAAATAATAAATAATAAATAATAAATAATAAATAATAAATAATAAATAATAAATAATAAATAATAAATAATAAATAATAAATAATAAATAATAAATAATAAATAATAAATAATAAATAATAAATAATAAATAATAAATAATAAATAATAAATAATAAATAATAAATAATAAATAATAAATAATAAATAATAAATAATAAATAATAAATAATAAATAAATAATAAATAATAAATAATAAATAATAAATAATAAATAATAAATAATAAATAATAAATAATAAATAATAAATAATAAATAATAAATAATAAATAATAAATAATAATAATAATATAATAATAAATAATAAATAATAAAAAATAAATAATAAATAATAAATAATACATAATAAATAATAAATAATAAATAATAAATAATAAATAATAAATAATAAATAATAAATAATAAATAATAAATAATAAATAATAAATAATAAATAATAAATAATAAATAATAAATAATAAATAATAAATAATAAATAATAAATAATAAATAATAAATAATAAATAATAAATAATAAATAATAAATAAAAAATAATAAATAATGAATAATAAATAATAAATAATAAATAATAAATAATAAATAATAAATAATAAATAATAAATAATAAATAAAAAATAATAAATAATGAATAATAAATAATAAGCAATAAATAATAATAATAATAAAAAATCAGTTGCTGGGAAAGGAAATGGATTTTCATACAATTTATAATTAAAATTGTTGCTTGCATAAATTAGGTTTAAAATTCTATTTAATTTATTCTGCACACTATGAATCTGCAATAAGTTTACACTAAAAAAACTATTAACTCTAAAATTTCAATTGGTCTATTGCCATTAGATGGCGTAAGAATATTACAATCATAAGCATAACCCCAGACTAATTTATTTAGATTAAAATCACCTAAAACACAGAGGTGACTATCTTGAAGATTATTTGAAGATAAATTAACAATGTTATCTACATGTGCTCTATAGAGATTTTCACCACTATTTGGTGGTATATAAAAAAGGCCCGTAGCCAGGATTTACCTTATTGGTTTTTGATAAAAAATCTATAAGTAAATACCAGTAATAACTGAAAGAAAGGATATGAAAATTTTTAAGCATATCAGTTTTCTTTTAAGACTATTGTGAATATGCCTGTTCTTAAATGGCCATAAGAGAGATGAGATTTTTTTTTACAAATTAATTTTGAGTACTAACTTTTTTAATTTTTGCCTATGGTTTGTTGAAAAATGGTCCAAATTGAGAATTTTGAATTTCTTTAAAAACGTATTATACCGAAAATTAGCACAAAAAGTAAAAATGTGTGGGACAAAATTTTACTAATTCAACAATATTAATGTGAACGGTAAAAATAGGTTAGATTTCTTGCAGTTTATCAAAATCAAAATTAAAATCTGCTTTGAAAAATGCAAACATTTTGTAATAAGTGCAGCTGTTGAAGCTGTATTCACATCTTTTATGGACATTTCATATAAACGGGAGAAAAAAAAATTTTAGTCTTTAGATTTGGTTTGTTTTTGGCTATCTTACGCTTTTATTGATCCCCAGCTTGTGTACAACTATTTGAACCTGTGTGAACCCTAGATCGAGTTATCGTTAAGGGCTAAAATATTACTGTTCTCCGAAAACGATTTCGACAATTTAAATAAAATAATAAGATTATATTTTAAGATCTTTAAAAATTTAACATTTTCATTTTCTCATGATTCAATTCCAATAACAATTACTATATATATTTTTTTTTTTAATAAAATTTTTTGAGCAGAGGAATCGACTCCAATAAAGTTATATTTAAATTTCAGACTATTTTTCAAAAACCGTAATTCAAAAACTGGTTTTTGCACAGCACCAGTATCTTATACCCAATTTATTATATAATATATCACATGGAAATAAGTTCATGTTAATATTAAAATATTACTTATCTAGATAAATTTTTATAAAAAGAATGAAACAGCAACTTTTTTGGATATTTAAGAATTTAAATCAGTAGTGGATTTATATTTAAGTTATTTGCAAATTAAAAATACTAAAAACAAAATTTTTTGAACTGCCAAATTGTTTTGTAATTTTTTAATATAATAAAAATAATTTAAAAAAAACGTAAATAAAAAAAAAAAACTTAAATAAAAAAGCTTAAAAAACTGTAATTGATCAATTTTTTTATGAAAATTTGGTAACATGATTAAAAATCATCAAATCACTATAGAATTGGACTGTATAAAATGTTTTACAAAAACTTTTTCTATTGAGAATTTTTTCGGAAAAAAACATATTTAGATTTAACGTGATTTTCCGAAACCTGTTATTTGGAAAAGCCCTGTGGCTAAATTTTTGTGCCAAGTTGGAAATTTTAGATGTCTTACATACCAAGAAAACAACAAAATAAAATAGTCAAACTTTTTAGTCATTCGCTTTACGTGGAATACCCCATAATGTGTTAAATTTCGTGGTTCATGTCACTTTATTCTTTTAAAAATGAAGAAAACCCACTCAAATGAATGCTTTTTCAAAAATTTTGGGTCTAATAAGCTTACCCAGCAAACCATAGTTGACGACTTTGTCGAAATTCCGACGAATTCATAATTATATCGAGCTGTATGCAAATATCGGAACAGTTT